>OX638130.1:52539089-52703560 GCA_951804985.1 Dryomyza anilis | reverse complement strand
AAACGAATAGAAATTGAACAATAATTGTATTTAAGTTACTTATTTTCCATATTTTCAATTTCTTCAACAATTTACTAACAAAAAAAAATCCAATAACATAAAAATTTGAATTATATTTTAACAAGAATTAATTAATAAAAAATAATTGTATAAATCAAGTGACGTTGACGAGATAATTCAAAATCTCAAAGCCATAATAAAATGAACGAAAAGTCAACAAATACATTTTCAAAATGCTAAATATTTTTTACAAACATCATTTTGTATCTGTCAATTTTTAATCGATGATCTCAATTTTTTTACATGATAAGAAAATGTAAATCTATCAATTGATATTTCTACTTTAAAAATACATCAATTACTTTTTATAATATTAATCAACAAACTCGAAAATTCAATTTTTCATAAAAATGTATTTGATGACTTTTCGTTCTACAACGACGATATACATTATACGATAAACATATACAATAAATATAAGGAATATTTCGTATAGGCATATTTCTGTTTTCGTCACAGATTAAAAAATCCGTATGCTACTCGTACCGTCAAGAGAACTCAAATAATATCTTGCAGAGTAACATTTTTTTGCGAACACCATGCGAACACAAACTCCAACGCTACAAAGCGAATACTAACAGAAAGAAGAGAATATAAAAATAACGATTATGATTCGTATACACACACTTTCACAACGACAACTCTTCGTTGCTATCCTGTATCTTCGCATGGGAACAAACAGACGCATGACAACAGACGCATGGCAGCACACTACATGTATGTATCTAGTACAGCTCTCTAGTTGGCAACAACAACGAGTTCTCTTGTGGTAGAAAAAATGTCCCGCCAAAAATTCTATCAAAAGTTTGGATGCTGCTTTATTCGCATTTTTGTTGTGGTTGCACTTTCAAACGAATCAGCGGATTTGTGAAAAAAAGAAAAACACAAAAAGCAATATATCAGCTAAATTATCACACTGTGAAAATGTTCATATATTATTTTTTATTACTTCATGATTTTACAATTAACAAAAAAACTATTTATAAAAGTAAAACAAAAATAATAATGTGCATAACACAGTGCATATGCACAATCGATGTACGAACTAGCGTAGCGAAGAAAAGAGAAAAAATATTGTTTTGTCTGAAACACATTTAAAGCTATTTACCGCTTCAAAAGTGCTTCACAGGCCTTATTTTTAAGATGCTTATATTCTTTAGAATTGACAAAAAGAAAAAAACACACATCTTCATTAATGTTCACGTTCATAAATATTTTGCACGCTTTCCATTGTTACTTGTTGTTAAATATTTAGTATATCATGAATTCTTTTGTATATCATTATTACCTAAAAACATAATAAAAACATTAAAATCATAATAAAACGCAAGAGTCTTCCTTTTCTTGCAGTCTTAGTCTTGCACTTGTTCTTTTTCTTGCAAAATCTCGATCTTGTTCTATCTTTTGTTCTTGCAAAAAGAATGCAAGAACAAGATGCAAGAACAAGAAATTTTTAATCATCACTAATGTAAACAAATATCTGCCTTATACTTGAAATGTTTTAACTTGTCGAACTTGCTCTTCATTTTTCGTATTTTCCTTAAATAGTTAGTGAGATGTTAATAATTTGAACATTTTTTACATTTTTTTCTTGCATTACCATTGTTTTGTTTATATCCGAAATTGAGCTGTTTTGAAACATCAGTCAAAAATCCATTAGAACACTTATAAAAGGTATTTTATTGAATAGATCCTTTAAAAGAATTTAAAAAATATTCAAATGACCTTTTCAAAACTTGTCCGACTTTACCCAAGCTCCCCTATATATTTTACCAATAAAATAAATAAAAAAACCAATATTATTAAAATTTGAATCATTTTTTAACGTAAATATTTAGCTTGGAGTTGCTGGTGTTTTGTTGTTAATTCGATTAATGAAACAAAAAACAAAATTTAGACCAAATACCGTTGTTTTGGAAATATCGTTTCTCAAAAAACAACATTTGAATTTTTGTTCAACCAAAAATGTTTATTTTGGGAACTCCAACTTTTCATTAATGTCATTTTACTTAAAATCTTCTATATAAAAAAAAATACGTTTTTCTGTTTTCTTTTATAATTTTTTAAAAATCGTTTTAAACCGGTATAAAACCGAAACCGTTTATATCGGATTATTTCTGATTTTCTTATAACGGTTTCGGTTTTAAAAATGAAACGGTTTCAGTTACTGTTTCAATCCTTGATATATATATATATATATATATATATATATATATATATATATATATATATATATATATATATATATATATATATATATATATATATATATATATATATATATATATATAAATATGTTCCTATTAGGTTCTTCATTCTATAATTGCCACATATATGAAACATAATACATTTTTTAATTTGCCACTTTTTTACCACTTCATAACAACAAAGTTAGCTCCGCCCAATATCGTATATGTTCCATTATCGGAATGTATGACTTATATATCACAGCATTGTGACATATTATTGCATTGTCCCACACATTTTCTAAGCCACCCCTTTGGAACTAAATTTATGTTCCATTATCAGAATGTATGACTTATATATCACAGCATTGCGACATATTATTGCGTATGTTCCATACATGTTATTAGTCACCTTTTTAGGACTACATATTATTAGTTTGCAACACTGAGGTAACTTAAAAGGTGCACATATGCCACAATAGTTTGTGACAATTGTCGAGCCGTGGTTGCTTGGGTGGTCACTTGAGAGAGAACTCCGCCGATTCCGTATCCACTTGCATCCGTATCAAGTATACATTTCTCACCTGGAATTGGATACGCAAGAATTGGTGACGAGCACAGCAGATATTTTTGACGAATACTACTTGTGAACTCCATGGACGTCCGAATGGTTCTTCCACGCGATTGTTGTGCATTTCTTCAACTAAATGTGATACTTCGTCTCTTTTCGCAAGTGGTACTCTTCTTGGTACTTGACGAATTGGCTTAGAATCCCCAGTGTCTGTTCCTTTTGGCCTTTTCAGCAAATATATACCGATATTTATCAATTAAATTATGCACTTTAGTCTTTTCTTTGGTGGTCAAATCCTTCGTCCACTCATATATAAAATGTTTAGTAGATTGCTTGAGACTATGCGGTGTGGCATAGTCTCTTGATGGATTTGACTCGCAATTTATAATTGCTGATGCCTCTTGACACTAGCCTATCACTGTTTTGATTAGTTTTGACGAGTTTTCCAAATTGAGAACTCTTATAGGTACAATTTTGTCTTTCGGCGCCTCAACAAGAGTTCTTCCTACAACTATGTTACTTTTATAATGCTCTTCGTTTGCTTCAATAACCCACAACTTGCTTATCCCACAATCTTCATTTCGCCCAAAGCAATTGCTTCTGAATTAGGTGGTATTTTTCTATTTTTATAAGCAATAACTTGTTTAATTTTCGGGCTCTGGTCACAATCAATATTTAGTTGTATCTCCGTGTTGGCATATCTCAAAATGTTTCTTGTTAAATCAAGTTTGAAACCGTTCCTTTTCATAAAGTCCATGCCAAGTATTATTTCGTCTACTATTCCCGCTGCAGTAAAATCATGCTTAACTGTCGTAGTACCAATCGTTATTTTCTTGGTAATCTTTCCTCTGATAGGGGCCTCTTCACCTGTAGCTGTTTGTAATCCTATTCCTATAAGCGGCTCTACTTCATCCTTAACAAAGTTACTTCTTATTATTGAGTGTGAAGCTCCCGTACCCAATGTTACCATATATGCTGTACAATCATGAGTCCTTCGACAGTTAAGCTATTTGGCTTTCGAGCAATTTGTGAAATGGAGATTCTGGGGTAATCGGTTATGGGAGTCAGATCGTGCCCCTGACTCGTTTTAGCTTAAAGATTGATTAAAATTTACGTAATTTTGGACGTGATCCTGGGTTTCTTCATGTCGGGGTTCATTTGCAGATTGATTCATGGAGCGCTTGTGTTTTTTACGACAATCAGTGCCATGTGCTCATACACAGAGAAAACTGAACAATGGATAATTCAATTATAAACGTTTTAAATTTATACAATGTACATTGTTAAAAATATTAATGATAAACAATACAAAATTAATGATGAACATTGTAAACCATCAAATGTGTCATTAACATTTACACAAAATAAAAAAAATAAAGAACACAACAACAGATCAAATCTCCAAAAAAATTAAAATTTTGAAATAGTGAAAGCAAAAATGTTTTTTTTATTAACATTATTAGACAATAAAAGCATTATTAATATTTTGTTTTTGTATAATTGAAAATTTTAATTACGTACGTAATTTTTGACATGCACAAAATTGATTTTTTCAAAATCCATTATTAAATATTTTTATTTGTATGTAATTAATACCCCAACTTTGGCGCTAAACATGATTGATTTAAATATGTATATCATTGATACTTATTACACATTTATACATTTATACTTATGTCATTGATTACTTACAGTCTCAAATTGTAGTTCGAAGATGTTAAACGCTGTCGTTCCATCGTAAATCGGCGATTTTAGCCTCGTACCACTGACAACATGCAGTGAGGATTCACTTAGCTGCAATAAACTGAAATCTTCTTGTATTTTCCGTAGCTTTTTGTCGAAAACTTGATATTTCTCATCCACGTTGTCTTCTTTTCATTTTATCATACACGTCAATCATATGCGCTTCAAGTTCATTTACTTTGCCATGAAGTGTATTAGAAACTTCCAGAAGCTGCTTCGAATGTTCTTGAAGCTGTTCGGAATTTTCCTGAAGTTTCTGCTCTATTTTATTGGAATTTTCAATAAGTTTCTGTTCCATTTTGTTGGAATGTTCTAGAAGCTGTTTGGACTTTTCTCGACGTTTTTGTTCCATTTTGTTGGAATTTTCTAGAAGCTGTTTAAAATTTTCTTGAAGTTTTTGATCCATTTTGTTGGAATTTTCTTGAAATTGTTTGGAATTTTCTTGAACCATTATCTGAAACGATCAACTGGCTCATATCAAAAACTTGGATCTCTACTTTCTCTTCTGTGTCCAGATTTTTCGATGACAATGCTGCAGCTTCAATTTCAAATTAGTGCTCCGCGAGAAGAATGCCTTAGGGCTCCAATTCTTCCATTAAACGCTTCTGCAGCTTTACTTTCTTTCTTTAGCTGGTCGACTTTGAGTTGATCGAATTTAACCATTTTGTATCACAATCCCACTTCTGACACCAATGTTACGAAAGTTCAGTCTACGGAATACTGTTCTACAAGTTCGTATCGCTGAATTGTAAACAAAATAAAAACACACTAATATATGGTTTTAACTAGTATTAATTAAATTTATTTATTTAAATAACAACTTAATAATAATCACTTATAACAAATGCTGGCGAGCATCTCCCTCAGAGTGAGGGTTCGTGCGTTGGGTTTGGGTCCCACCACGGAAAAAACCTATGCGCCCAATGAAAACAAAAAAGAAGCCTCGGATAACGACCGATTACAACGATGACGACCCACGCAAACGTTTTAAGGACCATGATTTACGGATATGCACCTGGAATGTCCGGACCCTTTATAGGGAAGGTGCCTCTATCCAGCTGGCAGATGTCCTCGAAAAATATAAGGCTGACATCACCGCTATCCAGGAGATGCGATGGACGGGACAGGGCTGTTCGAAACAAGCGTCCTGTGATATCTACTACAGCTGCCATGCGGAGAGACACGAATTTGGATGTGGATTTGTGGTCGGCAAGAGACTCCGCCACCTTGTCTCTAGGTTCACGCCCGTGAACGAAAGACTCGCAACAATCCGCATCAAGGCTAAATATTTCCATATCAGCCTAATTTGTGCACACGCTCCGACGAACGAGAAAGATGACGAGACAAAACAGCGCTTCTACGAGCGCCTAGACAACGCATACGAGCGCTGCCCCGCCACGATATAAAAATCGTGCTAGGCGATTTTAACGCCAAGGTGGGCAGAGAAGCCATCTATTGTCCCACAATCGGAAAATTTAGCCTCCATGCCAACACTTCCGATAACGGAACGAGGCTAATCGACTTCGCCGCAGCACGAAACATGGTAGTTAGTAGCACTAGATTCGAACATTTCGATATCCACAAGGCCACATGGTTGTCGCCCGATCAAAAAACTCGAAATCAAATTGATCACGTTGTGATTGACGGAAGGCACGCTTCAAGCGTGATGGACGTACGCACTATCCGAGGTGCCAATATGGACTCGGATCATTACCTTGTAGCAGCCAAGGTCCGCACACGCTTAAGCGCTGCGAAGAACGTACGGAACCAAACGCAAAGTAAGCTAGACGTCGGCAAGCTGCAATCACAACAGACAACGCAAGACGTGAGTGTGAGGAGATTGAGATGCATGGGGACAGGAATGAGGCTCGAAAATTCTTCGAGAAAATAAGACGCCTAGCCGGAGGTTCAAAATCCGGAGCCTCTTCCTGTAAAGATGAGAACGGAAATCTAGTGACAGATATCCAGAGCACACTGAAAATATGGAGGGATCACTTCTCTAAACTGCTGACCGGTGATGATGACCTCAATTCCACCGATAGAGAAGCAAACCCGGCAACCCCAGTACTTGATGACGACGTTGAGATTCCGCCACCCGACCATGACGAGGTCAGAACAGCCATTGCTCGGCTGAAAAACAACAAAGCCGCAGGTGCTGATGGCCTGCCTGCTGAATTGTTTAAGACCGGAGGCGAAGAGCTAATAGAGAGCATGCACGAGCTCGTAAGCAGAATATGGTCGGATGAAAGCATGCCAAGTGACTGGAACCTCAGTGTACTCTGCCCAATCCTTAAGAAAGGGGATCCCACTATCTGCGCCAACTACCGTGGGATCAGCCTACTAAATATCGCATACAAGGTTCTATCGAGCGTATTATGTGAAAGACTGAAGCCCATCGTCAACAGACTGATTGGACCTTATCAGTGCGGCTTCAGACCTGGAAAGTCCACCATAGACCAGATTTTCACATTGCGCCTAAACCAGGAAAAGACCCTCGAAAAACAGATCGACACCTACCACCTATTAGTCGACTATAAAGCCGCCTTCGACACTCCGATAAGGGAACGATTATACGCCGCAATGTCTGAGTTCGGTATACCTGCGAACCTTATAAGGCTTTGCAGGATGACCCTGAGCAACACACGTTGCTCAGTGAGAATAGGAAAAGACCTCTCCGAGCCATTTCATACCGAACGAGGTTTCAGACAGGGTGACTCCCTATCGTGCGACTTTTTTAACTTATTGATGGAGAAAATAGTTCGAGCTGCCGAACTCCGTCAAAGCGGCACTATCCTCAACAAAAGTGTCATGCTGCTCGCATATGCCGACGATATTGATATCATTGGCAGGAGCACACGAGCAGTCAGCGCAGCATTCTCCAGATTGGAGAAAGAGTCGCGTCGAATGGGTCTAGCGGTGAACGAGGACAAGACGAAGTTCCTTGTGTCAACAAGCAAAAAAGAGTCCGTGCGTCTTGGACAAAAAGCTGATTTTGACACCCACAAGTTCGACATTGTGAAGGACTTCGTCTATCTGGGATCCAGCGTAAACAGCAACAACGACGTCAGCCTGGAGATCAAACGGAGAATAACTCTTGCCAACAGGTGCTACTTTGGGCTCAGTAGGCAATTGAGGAGCAGAGCCCTCTCTCGCCGGACAAAAATAACGCTCTACAAGTCACTCATCATGCCCGTCCTACTTTATGGTGCAGAAACATGGACGCTGGCCACCACCGATGAGAGAGTACTGGGAGCGTTCGAGAGAAAGATTCTCCGTAAAATCTTTGGCCCTATCTGCTTTGCTAACGAGTATCGAATCAGGATGAACCACGAGCTGTATGAGTTATTCGACGACATTGACATAGTCAAGCGCATCAAGATCCAGCGGCTTCGCTGGCTAGGTCATGTCGAACGAATGGATGAAAACACTCCAGCCAAGAAGGTGCTTGAATCGAAACTCGAAGGTGGACAGCGTAGAAGAGGGCGTCCAAATCTGCGTTGGAAAGACCAAGTTGAGGACAACCTGGCAACGCTTGGTATTTCTAACTGGCGTCAGCGCGCGCAAAGCAGATCCGACTGGCGCGGCTTCATCTCAGCGGCCAAAACCGACCCACGGTTGTAAAGGCCATTTAAGTAAGTAAGTAAGTATTACTACAATTTATCTTAACAATGTTCGCTCACGAGATGCACTAGTTCACTATCAAATCACAACTGAAGTGCTGTGCCTCAGATGTGACGGTCTAATATACTGCAGACACCAGTTCGACACGTTTCGACAAGCTTCGATTTGTTTCGAGAACATTCTACTCGTTTCGTGAATGACGCATGCTATTGGCATCTCATTCGCACTCATGTGTTTTAATGTACTGATCTTCAATCTCTTTCTCGTACATTGTTCAGTGCGCTGAATGATCTTCCGTCTCTTTCTAACACATGCTTAGTGCGCTGAATTGTCTTGCGTCTCATTAATTATTGTTGATTGCTTGCACTATGGGGCAAATTACATCTTTTCGTAACAATATTAATTGATTTGTTTGATTGCTTATTCAAGCGAAAAACAATAATCTCACTGATTGTGCGAATGCAGTGGTACATATAGTGGCAGATCACTTGGCCTGCAGTTGTAGTGTGCAAGATCTTCATTCTCCAGCCCGTTGGCCTAGAATCCTTGACTAAAACGGCTGCAAATAGTGAGTTGGTCGGTGCGCCAATTTTTATTTAGCGAAACATTTTGCTATATGCATTAACACATCTATATGCATTAACACATAATTTGAAATTGCGCCAATTTTTATTTAGCGATACATTTTGCTATATGCATTAACACATCGGCATATGTAAACAAAATGAATTTTAATATATTTATAAGAAAATTCAATTTTAATTCAATACTTACCAAATTTTTGCAACGCACAGTGGACATATAGAAAAAATGAAAATTTAATTTATCGAGAGAAATGGATAAATATTTCGATTTTAATTCAATACTTACCAAATTTATGCAACGCACAATGGACATATAGAAAAAATGAATATTTAATTTATCGAGAGAAATGGATAAATATTTCGAGCATAATATATATATATATATATATATATATATATATATATATATAACATATATATATATATATATATATATATATATATATATATATATATATATATATATACATTATATATATTTATATATAACATGCTCGAAATATTTATACAACATATTTATTACAATAATAGATGTTCATTTCATCCACCCTAATGGAACGATGCGTTTCGCGGACATTCGCGGACGGCTATGTTGTCATTATTTCATCATATTACAATGGAAACAGAATATTTAAAGATATAAAGGTTAATAATTTAATGCAGCGATTGCAAACTGTAGCGCAGCTGTGTCTTTAACTAATCGAAGTTGGATTTCGGAATCTGTTGCGATATGAGTCGTGAGGCTCTCGGCGAAGTCTTCAGGTCGCAAACAATATAGCGCTGTAGCAGTTCTTCAACGTTTGCTAGGAACATGCACTTCTTGATTTTTTGTAATTGCATTTTTTTTTTTTGTCCAGCTCCATGCAGCTCATCTGCTTGTCCAGTACAATACCTTAAATCTCGCCGCGACTCATGGTCCTTGCTGGTGGGACATACGATAGTTTTGTAAAACTCCTCACCAAATTCCTTTTGCATTTTATCTGCGATGGTGACGAGTTCGCATTCTTAAAAACAATTCTTGTAGCTAATACGCGCGTCAACACCCTCATGGTCGTTACCGCCGACAGCCTTGTGTTTCCGACAAGCTAGGGATCTATTGGTAGGAATTTTAGGTTCGCACAGCGACTCGCCCGAAGACATCTTGGAGTATGAACACAGCTTGCTGCTGCAGTATTTTTTGTTATATTAATTTGATTTTTATTTTATTTGTATGTTGTTTGATGGATAGAAAATTTAAAATAAATAAAAATAATTTTGTCAGAAAATTTAAAATTGTCAGAAATGTAAACAAACATTTTCTAGGCTTCGTTACACTGACTACCAAACTATACGAAAGAAACTTGCTAAACAGTCGCCTTTTTGAAAACTTTTTGTGTACGACAATAAGATTACGGAATACTGGTATCATTTAGGTCCAGTTTTTCAGTGCTAGTTGAACTTTGTTTGTGGTTTAAACTTCATTTAAAAACAAAATTGATTTTTTCAGTGAACTTCAACCGTCGTTTAAACTTAGTTTTAACGACCGATGCTGATGGTTTAAACTACGTTTAAACTTTCAAAGGTTTTGACATACATTTTTTTCACAACACTTTTCACTATTTTCTGTCGCTGCGCTGTTTCACAAATTATTATTAATTTTTGTATTTTTGCACACTATGCATTACAAAAAAGTCTCACGTGCACTTCAGTTGCTCGATCTCTTGTTTAAATTTAAAAATACATTAATTTTATTTTTCTGAAACAATTTTTTTTATTTATTTAATTTTGAATGACATTTATCAGAAGTCTATATCGAGAGAATTATTTGGCATTTGCCTGTGGTGCCATATGTATTGTCTTGGTCGGTGTTCATTTTAAACTATCACTGAAAAACTGCTTACAAAATTAAACGACGTTTAAAGAGAAGATTAATTAAACGGAGTTTAAACTAAGTCTAAACGAGCACTGAAAAACTGGCCCTTAGCTGACTAATAAACAATTCATAAGGGACTTGTTAGAAATTAATCTTTTAGATAATTTTTTGTGAATGCAAATAAGTTCACATTAGAAAGACGTCCTTTTAGGTATCATTTCGTATAATGTTCTACTTGGGTATGTATGTAATTAATAACACAACAAACAACTTTGACGCCAAACATGATTGATTTAAACATGTATGTCAATGACATTTTTCTCTGTGTTGTTTCATTCACACAATACTAGTCAATTGGTGTACTTTTTTGAAGCCAGTGTCATAACAGCATTACCGAAACTCCAACACAAAGACAAAACTATATTTTCTCACTCATACATAACTAATTTGAAATACGTCCCTGCAGGACCAATGATGGAAAAATGGCCCATAAGTTTACTAGAAAAAAACTAATATTTTATACGCGTTGGTTTGCCAACATTTTTTATTTGTTGTTTATTCTTTGCTTTTTTCTTCGAACAGCCGCTACAGTAGATGGTGATAAAAAGTTTTGTCTTATATTATAAACAATTGATAAACATTGAAATAAAGTATATTGAAAAAAGTATTTCTATATATTGCTTATTTATTTATTGTTTTATTTATTTATTTATTTATTTATTTATTTATTTATTTATTTATTGATTTATTTATAATATAGATGTCATCAAAGTAGAAGGGTCGTCTGCATTAAACAAATCCATCGAACGAATCAAATCAATAGCAAATAAAAAGCGTTTTAACATAAATCTAAAAAACAAATATTAAGGCTCAGTTATGCAAACGTATTGTAACATAGCGTAATGTACCCAACTGTCACGTACTATTCTGTTATACATACAGTGCGTGTAAATGTTTATCCAAATCGTAGCGTAACGTAGCGGAACGTATCGTAACGTCGAAATCTGTTGAAAATAGAATTCGACGCTACGTTTCGAAAATTGACAATTGCAAAACAGCTGTTCAAGTAAAACACAGAAAATACGTACTCTCAAATCTATGGCAAAGTGAAAAAGCGTCACTATTTTAAAAATTATTATATATGTCCGATATAAATCATAAATTTGAATATATTTTTATTGAAACAGTTTTGCTAACAGCTGATATATTCTACGTTAGTTTACGTTTTGGGTAATCGCCATACTAGCTCGCTACGATCCGTTACGAGTCGATACTTTACGCCACGTTGCGCTCCGTTTGCATAACTGAGCCCTTACTCTATATGCAAATGCACTTAATATTCACTTGCGAATGCTTTGAAATCTATCATTACTTTCAAGTCATAGAGTTGAGGTTAATGTTTCCCAATATGCCATTGCACTTAATATTAACTTGCGAATGCTTTGAAATCAATCATTACTTAAAAATCGTAGAGTAGAGGTTAACGTTTGAAACACCTTTAATCTAAATTTAAGAATCATAGCTTTTTCAATAAAAACTGCTACTAAACCTTAACTTGAAAATTTTCTTATTTTCAAATCAATATTAACACTAATTCTTAAATTGATTTCAAAGTTTACTTTAAATCAAGATTTAGCCTTATTTTCATCTCATATATGATAACAAAAAGGGCATTTTTCAATTAATTATCCCGTTATATTTCGTACAACCAATATCGTAGACTTCAAGCCCGAGCGTCAAGACAACTTCAGAAAATCGATTTCTGCATCCAAAATGTGGTAGACGTATTTTTATAAGCTTGTATTTTTATAAGCAAGGTTTGCGGGGGCGGTCGGTATATTGTTTTAAATATTCACAGAAGTCCAAACACTAAGGGCCAGTTTTTCAGTGGTAGTTGAACTCCATTTGCAGTTTAAACTTAGTTTAAACTTAGAATCTTGTTTTTCAGTGAACTGTAAATGTAGTTTAAACTTAGTTTAACCCATCGATGTTGGTGGGTTAAACTACGTTTAAACTCTCAATAATTTTGACAGAAAAATGTGAGATGCGCTCTTTACGCTCTGCAGTCCATACTCATGCGCTCATTTGTCTGTCCATCGGTTTTCATTTTATTAGTTTTCTGTTATTATTCATTCCATAAAGTAACACTGAACGATTACACGCACAAATTCTCACTGATATTTATTATTTCGTGCATTCTACATTTCTTAATTATCTTTATAATTTCTTGTAATCGTCGTCATTCCCGCAACTTAAATGTCAGCTGTTCAAAATGAGAAAAATTACTCTCTTCTTCTTCTTAAATGCTATTCACAATCGATAATTCGCCGGTGCTGCCATAATTTAAGCACGGATCTGAATGAGACTTAAACTGCCACTGAAAAACTGCTTGAATAGTTAAACTACGTGAGACGTTTAATTAAACGTAGTTTAAACTAAGTTTAAACTACCACTGAAAAACTGGCCCTAATAGATTTCGATAAGCTATTAGATTTGGACGAGCGTTGTTATGTTATATTTTTTGTCAGGGTTTCTATTGCGATCATAAAAAACATACTGTTTTTAGCGTAACTACAGTTTTACTCCTAATTTCCACAGCCCTTTTTGGTAATGTTATTATCAAATCATTTTCAAATTCAGAGTAAGCGCTGAAAATAGCACTTATTTTATATTTGGAACTGATTTGAAAAACACACTAGACCTGAAAGGCAATTATGATTATTTTTTCAAACGCTTACCCTGTGGCATATTGGGTTGAAACACATTTAACCTAGAATTGAGAATCATAGCGTTTTCAATAAAAACTGGTAGCTTAAACTTAACTTAAAAATTCGCTTATTCTGAAATCAATATCGACACTAATTCCTTAATTGATTTCAACGTTTACTTCAAATCAAGATTTAGCCTCATGTTCAACTCGAAATCAAAATAACCTAGATTCAGTTTTTTGCTTTTAAATATTGATTTAATCCTTAAAATAAGTAAAAAAGTGAATCCTACACACAGAGAACTGATTTGTTGCGGCAACGAACCAAATTGCCCTACCGAATCATTCGGTTGCGGCAACAACTGATAAAGTAGTTGCAACAACCACTTAATTCGGTTGTGCCAACCTCCTAATCGGTGAGAATGAGGTTGTGACACCCTCTTAATCGGTAAACATGAGGTTGAGGTAACCTCCAAATCGGTTATCATGAGGTTGCGACAACCTCCTAACTGGTGAGTAAGAGGTTGTCGCAACCTCCTATTCGGTAAGCATGAGGTTTTCTAAACCTCCAATTGAAATTTGAATATAACATAGTTATTTATGTATATAAAACATATGTATTCTATATGTATTATAATTGAGTAAAATTATCACGCACACAGTTTGCAGAATATCTACTAATTCCTGCTCCCTGAAAAGATACATGTATCTGCATTATTTTTTTTTTATTTCCTCATAACCAATAAATAAAAAAAAACTGTTTCAATTGCTCACAAATTTTTTATTTATATTATATTTATATTATATTTCAGGTTACAACAAATGTATTTCGATTGCAACACTGAATCGTTGGTTCAATTAACCTCATGCTAAAAGAGGATTTTTCTGTGTGTACTATAGAACAACAAAAATGGCATTTTTTAATTAATTATCCCGTTCTATGTTATCCAACCTATATTGTAAACTTCAAGCCCAAGCGTCAATAAAGGGTTTTTCAAAGGTCGCGCTACAAAACAAAAACGGTTTTGGATATCAATGAAATTCTTTTTTCCTGTAAAATTACGTTCGATGCCATTATGTATGGAACTCGTTTTCTTTTGCATGGCCACCACGGGTACGCTTGCAGAAGTCCAGACGCTAAACCCAATTTTCGACGGTTTTCAAGCATAAATCGGCCGATACTGTTGCAATTTCACTTTCGATATTCGTCCGAAGTTCATCAATCGTTGGAATAGACCATATATTTGACGTAGCCCCACAGGAAATAGTCTAACGGCGTCAAATCACCCGACCGAGGCGGCCAATCGACTAGACCATATCGTGAGATAACACGTTCTCCAAACTTGGTTTTCAATAAATTGATTGTGGCATTCGCTGTGTGGCTTGTGGCGCCGTCCTGTTAAAACCACATGTCCTCCAAGTCCATATCATCCAATTGGGGCCAAAAATATTCGGTTATCATTGAACGGTAACACAGTAACGTGCCGGTCTTGATCATCGCGGATGAAGTACGGCCCAGACCAATTCACGAACATACGACGCTTCTGGTGGTCAAGAGGCTTCAGTGGCCTGAAATGGAGAAATTTCAAAAGAGCGGCAAGAAATATGGCGTCGTTTGCTGTCCCTGTCGCTCTACTTTTGTAGCGTCCCTGTTGAAAAACCCTTTAGAGCTGCAGGAAATCGATGCCAGCAGCCAACATGTGATAGACGTGTTTTTTTTGTAATGTTGTATGTTTCAAGCTCTGTGGGGGAATTCAGTAAATAGTTTGCGATATCGTTGTCATTAGTTTGCGATATAGTTGTCGTTAGTTTGCTATAATTATTGTTATAGTTATTCACGAACTCAAATTTAACAATTTGTATTGATAACTTAACGTTGAATTTGAAATCGTTGTTATGCTTTGCTACAATCGCAAACATGACATCAATTACTTAATATACTCGTTATACTCACTGTCATATTTTATTTATTTTTTAAATTTCGTTATTTGTTACCACAATGAATTAATCCATTTTAATTAAACTAACCTAAATGAATGTATTAAATAAATCCTATACACAACTGCTTTTTAAAAAATATTTTTTTTATTTAAAAAATTAAAACCGTCTACAATATGTATTTTGGGTTATCCTCTTTGCGAATTCTCGGGCAACCACAAGCCTTCCTTGGTGACGGAAATGACGTATTCATCGATGGGTTGGTTATGGAGACGACTTAAGCCGCGAGCCCTTAAGCAAAGAACAATTGATCCTTAGACTTGCAGTTGATGACGTGTTTCTGGTGCTTTTCATTCGGGACACATTGTCTGCTTCATAGACCACAAGACATGAAACTCTGTCAATGTAGATGTAAAAATCGTTTTGTTAGTGTGCGTCGCAGTCGCAATTTGGACAACTTTTTACTCAACTTAGACAACTTTAATTCAACTTGGACAATAATGCCACAGATTTTCTCATTTTAGACATTTTCCCCCCTTTATATTCAACATATTCACCACTGCTTTTGATGTTTGCGCCAAACAGAAATTTGATAACAAATTAATTTTCTGACAACATAAAAATACTCAAAACAAACGTAAACAACGTTTTAGTTTATATATATTTAGTTTTATTCAAAAATTGATCGTGTGAGTACAATTTTCAACCGATTTTGATACGAATTATGGATGATATCTTTGTCAGGCATGATGAAGAGATATATTTGGCTGAACAAGCGTACGAAATTGTCAAATAGGACAAAATTTTAAAATATCTGTACGGAAAGGGATTATTTGACTGTTAATTGCTTAATGCCCGGATGCATACAACTCTTAACCATGAGTTAGCGATGGAAATCGATTAGTTAATCTGACAATTTCAATATTGATATTAAAACAAAAAATTAAATTTATTTGTCAGATTGTTTTTAACTGATAACTGTATTCAACCGGCCGTAAGTAAATTCACAATTTTAGTTTATTTTATTTAACGTCCTCATTATATTTAAGCGCAATATTGTTCCATATTTGGTATTTACAGTGATATAAACATACACTTAATTTCATTATAAAAACGATTTATAATATAAATATTAAGATAAACATAACATATATAATAAAGTTATTTTAATATTGTAATATTTGCAAAAGTTTTGACCCTTTTTCCCTAAACTAATGAAAAGGGGGACACACTGGTTTTATTCACCAAATTGCTATTTTTTTCTCGTAAATTTTACAATTTTTTCAGAAAATGTTAATTATTTTTTCACTTTTCCCTTAGACTATGAATTTTAGGCATAGTTTTAAAAAAATAGTGCTAATTTTTAGACTCATTACGTGTAACTCAAAACTTCTGCATTTGAGTAGTTCGTGTGCAAAAAATGTGTAAATTTTGGCAAATTTCACAAAATTTTCAGCATCTGAATTAACAAACAGCTGTTTTGTGTTGTCGAAAATTTTACACGGTGAAACAACAACAATGCAAGCAGAGATGCGGCAGAGCTCATGTACAGAATCCGTGTACCAAAAAATATCATAAAAAACAGGATTTTGCTATGTTGAATATGTTTTTTGCGAAGTCGCACGTCTTATAGTCTTTGGTCTGCTTACTAGCAGTAGCCATCGCCGGATTTTGAGATGTGGAGACACTAATTGATGTATTTTTTGTTGTTCTCGTGCACGCCCAACATTAGGTTCTTGCTGTATTTATCGAAGATTCAAACAATTTTTAATTTTTACAACACACATTTTTGAAATTTGTATTTATTTGAAGTTTAAAAACGTGGTGCTGCCATATTACTGAACGTTTTACTCGTTGATTTACTAACGATTTTTGTGTTGCTAAAGTTATGTTACAGAATCACTCAATCGTTACTGCAAGCTACAATTTTTGTTAATTAACAATATCGCAAACTAGTTATAGAATTGCCTCATTGGAATACCATTCTTGAGCCTAATCAAGGTTCGCGGGGCGGTCGGTATATTGTTTTAAAGATTCACAGAAGTCCAAACACTAATAGATTTCTGTAACTTTTAGATTTGGATGCGTGTTGTTATGTTATATTTTTTGTAAGGGTTTATATTGCAATCATAAAAAGCTTACTGTTTTTAGCGTCACTACATTTTTGTTCCTAATTTTCACTTCCATTTTGATAATGTTATTATCAAATCATTTTCAAATACAGAGTAAGCGCTAAAACTAGCACTTATCTTATATTTGAAACTGATTTGAAAAACTCACTAGACCTGAAAGGCAATTATGATTATATTTTCAAACGCTTACACTGTGGCATAATGGGTATATTCAACGCAATAAAAATGAAAACTTTAGAATTTTGATTTTTTTTGTTTATTTGGTATAATTTTGGTTAGTTTATTAGTTGATGTTACGTAAAATATTTGGTAATTTACCAGTAATATTATCGTCACTTCGCAATAAACCAACAACCTGGTAGCTTAACCTTACTTGAAAATTCGCTTATTTGCAAATCAATATCAACACTAATTCATAATTAATTTCAATGTTTGCTTCAAATCTAGATTTAGCCTCATTTTCATATCGATATCAAATATATATATATATATATATATATATATATATATATATATATATATATATATATATATATATATATATATGGTAGCATGACGTTTGGCCTGGGGACGGCTCGCCTTGGGACGTTTCGCCATTTCATTGTGAATTTAATCGCGAATATGCAAATTGAAGAGAATGAAGAAACGACAAAGATTCAGAGTTACCATACTAAATATAATTTCTGAAAATGCATTTGTAATTTTATTTTTAGGTAATTTTTAAAGAATTACTGTTATTATAATCTGTATAATTAAATATAAAAATGAGTGAGTTTCAATAAATTAGATCTTGAAAGTATTATATTAAATGTGCTAATTTACGAATGATTGAAAAGGGTGTATTTTTCTGATGATAATTAAAAAAAATTGAAGACAAAATTGATATTGGGTTTTCATTCGATCGTTATTCGATAATCGGAATTCTGTTTGTTTGCTATCATAAAATTTAGTTTTTTTTATTAGCAATTTTATGACTTGAATAGTAAACACTGCATTACCTACAAAATTAACACACCCATAGTATAAATATATTAATTTATTCTTAACCCCGAAGTAATTAAAAAAATTGAAACTGGGAGGTTGCGACAACCTCTTACTCACCAGTTAGGAGGTTGTCGCAACCTCATGATAACCGATTTGGAGGTTACCTCAACCTCATGTTTACCGATTAAGAGGGTGTCACAACCTCATTCTCACCGATTAGGAGGTTGGCACAACCGAATTAAGTGGTTGTTGCAACTACTTTATCAGTTGTTGCCGCAACCGAATGATTCGGTAGGGCAATTTGGTTCGTTGCCGCAACAAATCAGTTCTCTGTGTGTAGGATTCGCTTTTTTACTTATTTTAAGGATTAAATCAATATTTAAAAGCAAAAAACTGAATCTAGGTTATTTTGATTTCGAGTTGAACATGAGGCTAAATCTTGATTTGAAGTAAACGTTGAAATCAATTAAGGAATTAGTGTCGATATTGATTTCAGAATAAGCGAATTTTTAAGTTAAGTTTAAGCTACCAGTTTTTATTGAAAACGCTATGATTCTCAATTCTAGGTTAAATGTGTTTCAACCCAATATGCCACAGGGTAAGCGTTTGAAAAAATAATCATAATTGCCTTTCAGGTCTAGTGTGTTTTTCAAATCAGTTCCAAATATAAAATAAGTGCTATTTTCAGCGCTTTTTTTTTTTTTTTTTTTTTTTTTTTTGGAATATCTACTAAGATCCACAGCACTCAGACAGATTATATCCATTGTACTGTGAAATCTATTCCCTACGATTTTGTGGTTAATGTCACCACGAGCGCCCATGCCCAAGCCGGGATTCGAACCCGAGACCTTCAGAATGCAAGTCCAGCGCGCTACCTCTGGACTGCTGAGGCCGGCTATTTTCAGCGCTTACTCTGAATTTGAAAATGATTTGATAATAACATTACCAAAAAGGGCTGTGGAAATTAGGAGTAAAACTGTAGTTACGCTAAAAACAGTATGTTTTTTATGATCGCAATAGAAACCCTGACAAAAAATATAACATAACAACGCTCGTCCAAATCTAATAGCTTATCGAAATCTATTAGGGCCAGTTTTTCAGTGGTAGTTTAAACTTAGTTTAAACTACGTTTAATTAAACGTCTCACGTAGTTTAACTATTCAAGCAGTTTTTCAGTGGCAGTTTAAGTCTCATTCAGATCCGTGCTTAAATTATGGCAGCACCGGCGAATTATCGATTGTGAATAGCATTTAAGAAGAAGAAGAGAGTAATTTTTCTCATTTTGAAAAGCTGACATTTAAGTTGCGGGAATGACGACGATTACAAGAAATTATAAAGATAATTAAGAAATGTAGAATGCACGAAATAATAAATATCAGTGAGAATTTGTGCGTGTAATCGTTCAGTGTTACTTTATGGAATGAATAATAACAGAAAACTAATAAAATGAAAACCGATGGACAGACAAATGAGCGCATGAGTATGGACTGCAGAGCGTAAAGAGCGCATCTCACATTTTTCTGTCAAAATTATTGAGAGTTTAAACGTAGTTTAACCCACCAACATCGATGGGTTAAACTAAGTTTAAACTACATTTACAGTTCACTGAAAAACAAGATTCTAAGTTTAAACTAAGTTTAAACTGCAAATGGAGTTCAACTACCACTGAAAAACTGGCCCTTAGTGTTTGGACTTCTGTGAATATTTAAAACAATATACCGACCGCCCCCGCAAACCTTGCTTATAAAAATACAAGCTTATAAAAATACGTCTACCACATTTTGGATGCAGAAATCGATTTTCTGAAGTTGTCTTGACGCTCGGGCTTGAAGTCTACGATATTGGTTGTACGAAATATAACGGGATAATTAATTGAAAAATGCCCTTTTTGTTATCATATATGAGATGAAAATAAGGCTAAATCTTGATTTAAAGTAAATTTTGAAATCAATTTGAGAATTAGTGTTAATATTGATTTGAAAATAAGAAAATTTTCAAGTTAAGGTTTAGTAGCAGTTTTTATTGAAAAAGCTATGATTCTTAAATTTAGATTAAAGGTGTTTCAAACGTTAACCTCTACTCTACGATTTTTAAGTAATGATTGATTTCAAAGCATTCGCAAGTTAATATTAAGTGCAATGGCATATTGGGAAACATTAACCTCAACTCTATGACTTGAAAGTAATGATAGATTTCAAAGCATTCGCAAGTGAATATTAAGTGCATTGGCATATAGAGTAAGGGCTCAGTTATGCAAACGGAGCGCCACGTGGCGTAAAGTATCGACTCGTAACGGATCGTAGCGAGCTAGTATGGCGATTACCCAAAACGTAAACTAACGTAGAATATATCAGCTGTTAGCAAAACTGTTTCAATAAAAATATATTCAAATTTATGATTTATATCGGACATATATAATAATTTTTAAAATAGTGACGCTTTTTCACTTTGCCATAGATTTGAGAGTACGTATTTTCTGTGTTTTACTTGAACAGCTGTTTTGCAATTGTCAATTTTCGAAACGTAGCGTCGAATTCTATTTTCAACAGATTTCGACGTTACGATACGTTCCGCTACGTTACGCTACGATTTGGATAAACATTTACACGCACTGTATGTATAACAGAATAGTACGATTTGAAAGTAATGAATGATTTCAAAGCATTCGCAAGTCAATATTAAGTACAATGGCATATTGGGATATATATATATATATATATATATATATATAAATATATATATATATATATAAATATATATATATATATATATATATATATATATATATATATATATATATATATAGGTAGCATGACGTTTGGCCTGGGGACGGCTCGTCTTGGGACGTTTCGCCTGGGGACGTTTCGCCATTCTATTGTGAATTTTATTTTGAATTTATTTTATCAGGGTTTCCACCACTTTATTTAAGTTTTACGCAAAATATATTTAAATACACAATATTAGCTGCGTTCCCGTGGTACTTGAACCAGATCTGTTTCACGGGAATGCCATCGGTTCTATTTCTTAAATATAAATAAACATAACTAAAACTTTTTGTTATACATTTTTTATATCAATTAAGAAACCAGTTTCAATTTTTTTAATTACTTCGGGGTTAAGAATAAATTAATATATTTATACTATGGGTGTGTTAATTTTGTAGGTAATGCAGTGTTTACTATTCAAGTCATAAAATTGCTAATAAAAAAAACTAAATTTTATGATAGCAAACAAACAGAATTCCGATTATCGAATAACGATCGAATGAAAACCCAATATCAATTTTGTCTTCAATTTTTTTTAATTATCATCAGAAAAATACACCCTTTTCAATCATTCGTAAATTAGCACATTTAATATAATACTTTCAAGATCTAATTTATTGAAACTCACTCATTTTTATATTTAATTATACAGATTATAATAACAGTAAAATTAATATATATATATATATGGTAGCATGACGTTTGGCCTGGGGACGGCTCGCCTTGGGACGTTTCGCCATTTCATTGTGAATTTAATCGCGAATATGCAAATTGAAGAGAATGAAGAAACGACAAAGATTCAGAGTTACCATACTAAATGTAATTTCTGAAAATGCATTTGTAATTTTATTTTTAGGTAATTTTTAAAGAATTACTGTTATTATAATCTGTATAATTAAATATAAAAATGAGTGAGTTTCAATAAATTAGATCTTGAAAGTATTATATTAAATGTGCTAATTTACGAATGATTGAAAAGGGTGTATTTTTCTGATGATAATTAAAAAAAAATTGAAGACAAAATTGATATTGGGTTTTCATTCGATCGTTATTCGATAATCTGAATTCTGTTTGTTTGCTATCATAAAATTTAGTTTTTTTTATTAGCAATTTTATGACTTGAATAGTAAACACTGCATTACCTACAAAATTAACACACCCATAGTATAAATATATTAATTTATTCTTAACCCCGAAGTAATTAAAAAAATTGAAACTGGTTTCTTAATTGATATAAAAAATGTATAACAAAAAGTTTTAGTTATGTTTATTTATATTTAAGAAATAGAACCGATGGCATTCCCGTGGAACAGATCTGGTTCAAGTACCACGGGAACGCAGCTAATATTGTGTATTTAAATATATTTTGCGTAAAACTTAAATAAAGTGGTGGAAACCCTGATAAAATAAATTCAAAATAAAATTAACAATAGAATGGCGAAACGTCCCCAGGCGAAACGTCCCAAGACGAGCCGTCCCCAGGCCAAACGTCATGCTACCTATATATATATATATATATATATATATATATATATATATATTTATATATATATATATATATATATATATATATATATATATATATATATATATTTATATATATATATATATATATATATATATATATATATATATATATATATATATATCCCAATATGCCATTGTACTTAATATTGACTTGCGAATGCTTTGAAATCATTCATTACTTTCAAATCGTACTATTCTGTTATACATACAGTGCGTGTAAATGTTTATCCAAATCGTAGCGTAACGTAGCGGAACGTATCGTAACGTCGAAATCTGTTGAAAATAGAATTCGACGCTACGTTTCGAAAATTGACAATTGCAAAACAGCTGTTCAAGTAAAACACAGAAAATACGTACTCTCAAATCTATGGCAAAGTGAAAAAGCGTCACTATTTTAAAAATTATTATATATGTCCGATATAAATCATAAATTTGAATATATTTTTATTGAAACAGTTTTGCTAACAGCTGATATATTCTACGTTAGTTTACGTTTTGGGTAATCGCCATACTAGCTCGCTACGATCCGTTACGAGTCGATACTTTACGCCACGTGGCGCTCCGTTTGCATAACTGAGCCCTTACTCTATATGCCAATGCACTTAATATTCACTTGCGAATGCTTTGAAATCTATCATTACTTTCAAGTCATAGAGTTGAGGTTAATGTTTCCCAATATGCCATTGCACTTAATATTAACTTGCGAATGCTTTGAAATCAATCATTACTTAAAAATCGTAGAGTAGAGGTTAACGTTTGAAACACCTTTAATCTAAATTTAAGAATCATAGCTTTTTCAATAAAAACTGCTACTAAACCTTAACTTGAAAATTTTCTTATTTTCAAATCAATATTAACACTAATTCTCAAATTGATTTCAAAGTTTACTTTAAATCAAGATTTAGCCTTATTTTCATCTCATATATGATAACAAAAAGGGCATTTTTCAATTAATTATCCCGTTATATTTCGTACAACCAATATCGTAGACTTCAAGCCCGAGCGTCAAGACAACTTCAGAAAATCGATTTCTGCATCCAAAATGTGGTAGACGTATTTTTATAAGCTTGTATTTTTATAAGCAAGGTTTGCGGGGGCGGTCGGTATATTGTTTTAAATATTCACAGAAGTCCAAACACTAAGGGCCAGTTTTTCAGTGGTAGTTGAACTCCATTTGCAGTTTAAACTTAGTTTAAACTTAGAATCTTGTTTTTCAGTGAACTGTAAATGTAGTTTAAACTTAGTTTAACCCATCGATGTTGGTGGGTTAAACTACGTTTAAACTCTCAATAATTTTGACAGAAAAATGTGAGATGCGCTCTTTACGCTCTGCAGTCCATACTCATGCGCTCATTTGTCTGTCCATCGGTTTTCATTTTATTAGTTTTCTGTTATTATTCATTCCATAAAGTAACACTGAACGATTACACGCACAAATTCTCACTGATATTTATTATTTCGTGCATTCTACATTTCTTAATTATCTTTATAATTTCTTGTAATCGTCGTCATTCCCGCAACTTAAATGTCAGCTGTTCAAAATGAGAAAAATTACTCTCTTCTTCTTCTTAAATGCTATTCACAATCGATAATTCGCCGGTGCTGCCATAATTTAAGCACGGATCTGAATGAGACTTAAACTGCCACTGAAAAACTGCTTGAATAGTTAAACTACGTGAGACGTTTAATTAAACGTAGTTTAAACTAAGTTTAAACTACCACTGAAAAACTGGCCCTAATAGATTTCGATAAGCTATTAGATTTGGACGCGCGTTGTTATGTTATATTTTTTGTCAGGGTTTCTATTGCGATCATAAAAAACATACTGTTTTTAGCGTAACTACAGTTTTACTCCTAATTTCCACAGCCCTTTTTGGTAATGTTATTATCAAATCATTTTCAAATTCAGAGTAAGCGCTGAAAATAGCACTTATTTTATATTTGGAACTGATTTGAAAAACACACTAGACCTGAAAGGCAATTATGATTATTTTTTCAAACGCTTACCCTGTGGCATATTGGGTTGAAACACATTTAACCTAGAATTGAGAATCATAGCGTTTTCAATAAAAACTGGTAGCTTAAACTTAACTTAAAAATTCGCTTATTCTGAAATCAATATCGACACTAATTCCTTAATTGATTTCAACGTTTACTTCAAATCAAGATTTAGCCTCATGTTCAACTCGAAATCAAAATAACCTAGATTCAGTTTTTTGCTTTAAATATTGATTTAATCCTTAAAATAAGTAAAAAAGCGAATCCTACACACAGAGAACTGATTTGTTGCGGCAACGAACCAAATTGCCCTACCGAATCATTCGGTTGCGGCAACAACTGATAAAGTAGTTGCAACAACCACTTAATTCGGTTGTGCCAACCTCCTAATCGGTGAGAATGAGGTTGTGACACCCTCTTAATCGGTAAACATGAGGTTGAGGTAACCTCCAAATCGGTTATCATGAGGTTGCGACAACCTCCTAACTGGTGAGTAAGAGGTTGTCGCAACCTCCTATTCGGTAAGCATGAGGTTTTCTAAACCTCCAATTGAAATTTGAATATAACATAGTTATTTATGTATATAAAACATATGTATTCTATATGTATTATAATTGAGTAAAATTATCACGCACACAATTTGAAGAATATCTACTAATTCCTGCTCCCTGAAAAGATACATGTATCTGCATTATTTTTTTTTTATTTCCTCATAACCAATAAATAAAAAAAAACTGTTTCAATTGCTCACAAATTTTTTATTTATATTATATTTATATTATATTTCAGGTTACAACAAATGTATTTCGATTGCAACACTGAATCGTTGGTTCAATTAACCTCATGCTAAAAGAGGATTTTTCTGTGTGTACTATAGAACAACAAAAATGGCATTTTTTAATTAATTATCCCGTTCTATGTCATCCAACCTATATTGTAAACTTCAAGCCCAAGCGTCAATAAAGGGTTTTTCAAAGGTCGCGCTACAAAACAAAAACGGTTTTGGATATCAATGAAATTCTTTTTTCCTGTAAAATTACGTTCGATGCCATTATGTATGGAACTCGTTTTCTTTTGCATGGCCACCACGGGTACGCTTGCAGAAGTCCAGACGCTGAACCCAATTTTCGACGGTTTTCAAGCATAAATCGGCCGATACTGTTGCAATTTCACTTTCGATATTCGTCCGAAGTTCATCAATCGTTGGAATAGACCATATATTTGACGTAGCCCCACAGGAAATAGTCTAACGGCGTCAAATCACACGACCGAGGCGGCCAATCGACTAGACCATATCGTGAGATAACACGTTCTCCAAACTTGGTTTTCAATAAATTGATTGTGGCATTCGCTGTGTGGCTTGTGGCGCCGTCCTGTTAAAACCACATGTCCTCCAAGTCCATATCATCCAATTGGGGCCAAAAATATTCGGTTATCATTGAACGGTAACACAGTAACGTGCCGGTCTTGATCATCGCGGATGAAGTACGGCCCAGACCAATTCACGAACATACGACGCTTCTGGTGGTCAAGAGGCTTCAGTGGCCTGAAATGGAGAAATTTCAAAAGAGCGGCAAGAAATATGGCGTCGTTTGCTGTCCCTGTCGCTCTACTTTTGTAGCGTCCCTGTTGAAAAACCCTTTAGAGCTGCAGGAAATCGATGCCAGCAGCCAACATGTGATAGACGTGTTTTTTTTGTAATGTTGTATGTTTCAAGCTCTGTGGGGGAATTCAGTAAATAGTTTGCGATATCGTTGTCATTAGTTTGCGATATAGTTGTCGTTAGTTTGCTATAATTATTGTTATAGTTATTCACGAACTCAAATTTAACAATTTGTATTGATAACTTAACGTTGAATTTGAAATCGTTGTTATGCTTTGCTACAATCGCAAACATGACATCAATTACTTAATATACTCGTTATACTCACTGTCATATTTTATTTATTTTTTAAATTTCGTTATTTGTTACCACAATGAATTAATCCATTTTAATTAAACTAACCTAAATGAATGTATTAAATAAATCCTATACACAACTGCTTTTTAAAAAATATTTTTTTTATTTAAAAAATTAAAACCGTCTACAATATGTATTTTGGGTTATCCTCTTTGCGAATTCTCGGGCAACCACAAGCCTTCCTTGGTGACGGAAATGACGTATTCATCGATGGGTTGGTTATGGAGACGACTTAAGCCGCGAGCCCTTAAGCAAAGAACAATTCATCCTTAGACTTGCAGTTGATGACGTGTTTCTGGTGCTTTTCATTCGGGACACATTGTCTGCTTACTAGCAGTAGCCATCTCCGGATTTTGAGATGTGGAGACACTAATTTGATGTATTTTTTGTTGTTCTCGTGCACGCCCAACATTAGGTTCTTGCTGTATTTATCGAAGATTCAAACAATTTTTAATTTTTACAACACACATTTTTGATATTTGTATTTATTTGAAGTTTAAAAACGTGGTGCTGCCATATTACTGAACGTTTTACTCGTTGATTTACTAACGATTTTTGTGTTGCTAAAGTTATGTTACAGAATCACTCAATCGTTACTGCAAGCTACAATTTTTGTTAATTAACAATATCGCAAACTAGTTATAGAATTGCCTCATTGGAATACCATTCTTGAGCCTAATCAAGGTTCGCGGGGCGGTCGGTATATTGTTTTAAAGATTCACAGAAGTCCAAACACTAATAGATTTCTGTAACTTTTAGATTTGGATGCGTGTTGTTATGTTATATTTTTTGTAAGGGTTTATATTGCAATCATAAAAAGCTTACTGTTTTTAGCGTCACTACATTTTTGTTCCTAATTTTCACTTCCATTTTGGTAATGTTATTAACAAATCATTTTCAAATACAGAGTAAGCGCTAAAACTAGCACTTATCTTATATTTGAAACTGTTTTGAAAAACTCACTAGACCTGAAAGGCAATTATGATTATATTTTCAAACGCTTACACTGTGGCATAATGGGTATATTCAACGCAATAACAATGAAAACTTTAGAATTTTGATTTTTTTTGTTTATTTGGTATAATTTTGGTTAGTTTATTAGTTGATGTTACGTAAAATATTTGGTAATTTACCAGTAATTTTATCGTCACTTCGCAATAAACCAACAACCTGGTAGCTTAACCTTACTTGAAAATTCGCTTATTTGCAAATCAATATCAACACTAATTCATAATTGATTTCAATGTTTACTTCAAATCTAGATTTAGCCTTATTTTCATATCGATATCAAATATATATATATATATATATATATATATATATATATATATATATATGGTAGCATGACGTTTGGCCTGGGGACGACTCGCCTTGGGACGTTTCGCCATTTCATTGTGAATTTAATCGCGAATATGCAAATTGAAGAGAATGAAGAAACGACAAAGATTCAGAGTTACCATACTAAATGTAATTTCTGAAAATGCATTTGTAATTTTATTTTTAGGTAATTTTTAAAGAATTACTGTTATTATAATCTGTATAATTAAATATAAAAATGAGTGAGTTTCAATAAATTAGATCTTGAAAGTATTATATTAAATGTGCTAATTTACGAATGATTGAAAAGGGTGTATTTTTCTGATGATAATTAAAAAAAATTGAAGACAAAATTGATATTGGGTTTTCATTCGATCGTTATTCGATAATCTGAATTCTGTTTGTTTGCTATCATAAAATTTAGTTTTTTTTATTAGCAATTTTATGACTTGAATAGTAAACACTGCATTACCTACAAAATTAACACACCCATAGTATAAATATATTAATTTATTCTTAACCCCGAAGTAATTAAAAAAATTGAAACTGGTTTCTTAATTGATATAAAAAATGTATAACAAAAAGTTTTAGTTATGTTTATTTATATTTAAGAAATAGAACCGATGGCATTCCCGTGGAACAGATCTGGTTCAAGTACCACGGGAACGCAGCTAATATTGTGTATTTAAATATATTTTGCGTAAAACTTAAATAAAGTGGTGGAAACCCTGATAAAATAAATTCAAAATAAAATTAACAATAGAATGGCGAAACGTCCCCAGGCGAAACGTCCCAAGACGAGCCGTCCCCAGGCCAAACGTCATGCTACCTATATATATATATATATATATATATATATATATATATATATATATATATATATATATATATATATATATATATATATATATTTATATATATATATATATATATATATATATATATATATATATATATATATATATATATATATATATATATATATATATATATATATATATATATATATATATATATATATATATATATATATATATATATATATCCCAATATGCCATTGTACTTAATATTGACTTGCGAATGCTTTGAAATCATTCATTACTTTCAAATCGTACTATTCTGTTATACATACAGTGCGTGTAAATGTTTATCCAAATCGTAGCGTAACGTAGCGGAACGTATCGTAACGTCGAAATCTGTTGAAAATAGAATTCGACGCTACGTTTCGAAAATTGACAATTGCAAAACAGCTGTTCAAGTAAAACACAGAAAATACGTACTCTCAAATCTATGGCAAAGTGAAAAAGCGTCACTATTTTAAAAATTATTATATATGTCCGATATAAATCATAAATTTGAATATATTTTTATTGAAACAGTTTTGCTAACAGCTGATATATTCTACGTTAGTTTACGTTTTGGGTAATCGCCATACTAGCTCGCTACGATCCGTTACGAGTCGATACTTTACGCCACGTGGCGCTCCGTTTGCATAACTGAGCCCTTACTCTATATGCCAATGCACTTAATATTCACTTGCGAATGCTTTGAAATCTATCATTACTTTCAAGTCATAGAGTTGAGGTTAATGTTTCCCAATATGCCATTGCACTTAATATTAACTTGCGAATGCTTTGAAATCAATCATTACTTAAAAATCGTAGAGTAGAGGTTAACGTGTGAAACACCTTTAATCTAAATTTAAGAATCATAGCTTTTTCAATAAAAACTGCTACTAAACCTTAACTTGAAAATTTTCTTATTTTCAAATCAATATTAACACTAATTCTCAAATTGATTTCAAAGTTTACTTTAAATCAAGATTTAGCCTTATTTTCATCTCATATATGATAACAAAAAGGGCATTTTTCAATTAATTATCCCGTTATATTTCGTACAACCAATATCGTAGACTTCAAGCCCGAGCGTCAAGACAACTTCAGAAAATCGATTTCTGCATCCAAAATGTGGTAGACGTATTTTTATAAGCTTGTATTTTTATAAGCAAGGTTTGCGGGGGCGGTCGGTATATTGTTTTAAATATTCACAGAAGTCCAAACACTAAGGGCCAGTTTTTCAGTGGTAGTTGACCTCCATTTGCAGTTTAAACTTAGTTTAAACTTAGAATCTTGTTTTTCAGTGAACTGTAAACGTAGTTTAAACTTAGTTTAACCCATCGATGTTGGTGGGTTAAACTACGTTTAAACTCTCAATAATTTTGACAGAAAAATGTGAGATGCGCTCTTTACGCTCTGCAGTCCATACTCATGCGCTCATTTGTCTGTCCATCGGTTTTCATTTTATTAGTTTTCTGTTATTATTCATTCCATAAAGTAACACTGAACGATTACACGCACAAATTCTCACTGATATTTATTATTTCGTGCATTCTACATTTCTTAATTATCTTTATAATTTCTTGTAATCGTCGTCATTCCCGCAACTTAAATGTCAGCTGTTCAAAATGAGAAAAATTACTCTCTTCTTCTTCTTAAATGCTATTCACAATCGATAATTCGCCGGTGCTGCCATAATTTAAGCACGGATCTGAATGAGACTTAAACTGCCACTGAAAAACTGCTTGAATAGTTAAACTACGTGAGACGTTTAATTAAACGTAGTTTAAACTAAGTTTAAACTACCACTGAAAAACTGGCCCTAATAGATTTCGATAAGCTATTAGATTTGGACGCGCGTTGTTATGTTATATTTTTTGTCAGGGTTTCTATTGCGATCATAAAAAACATACTGTTTTTAGCGTAACTACAGTTTTACTCCTAATTTCCACAGCCCTTTTTGGTAATGTTATTATCAAATCATTTTCAAATTCAGAGTAAGCGCTGAAAATAGCACTTATTTTATATTTGGAACTGATTTGAAAAACACACTAGACCTCAAAGGCAATTATGATTATTTTTTCAAACGCTTACCCTGTGGCATATTGGGTTGAAACACATTTAACCTAGAATTGAGAATCATAGCGTTTTCAATAAAAACTGGTAGCTTAAACTTAACTTAAAAATTCGCTTATTCTGAAATCAATATCGACACTAATTCCTTAATTGATTTCAACGTTTACTTCAAATCAAGATTTAGCCTCATGTTCAACTCGAAATCAAAATAACCTAGATTCAGTTTTTTGCTTTTAAATATTGATTTAATCCTTAAAATAAGTAAAAAAGCGAATCCTACACACAGAGAACTGATTTGTTGCGGCAACGAACCAAATTGCCCTACCGAATCATTCGGTTGCGGCAACAACTGATAAAGTAGTTGCAACAACCACTTAATTCGGTTGTGCCAACCTCCTAATCGGTGAGAATGAGGTTGTGACACCCTCTTAATCGGTAAACATGAGGTTGAGGTAACCTCCAAATCGGTTATCATGAGGTTGTAAAATTACGTTCGATGCCATTATGTATGGAACTCGTTTTCTTTTGCATGGCCACCACGGGTACGCTTGCAGAAGTCCAGACGCTGAACCCAATATTCGACGGTTTTCAAGCATAAATCGGCCGATACTGTTGCAATTTCACTTTCGATATTCGTCCGAAGTTCATCAATCGTTGGAATAGACCATATATTTGACGTAGCCCCACAGGAAATAGTCTAACGGCGTCAAATCACACGACCGAGGCGGCCAATCGACTAGACCATATCGTGAGATAACACGTTCTCCAAACTTGGTTTTCAATAAATTGATTGTGGCATTCGCTGTGTGGCTTGTGGCGCCGTCCTGTTAAAACCACATGTCCTCCAAGTCCATATCATCCAATTGGGGCCAAAAATATTCGGTTATCATTGAACGGTAACACAGTAACGTGCCGGTCTTGATCATCGCGGATGAAGTACGGCCCAGACCAATTCACGAACATACGACGCTTCTGGTGGTCAAGAGGCTTCAGTGGCCTGAAATGGAGAAATTTCAAAAGAGCGGCAAGAAATATGGCGTCGTTTGCTGTCCCTGTCGCTCTACTTTTGTAGCGTCCCTGTTGAAAAACCCTTTAGAGCTGCAGGAAATCGATGCCAGCAGCCAACATGTGATAGACGTGTTTTTTTTGTAATGTTGTATGTTTCAAGCTCTGTGGGGGAATTCAGTAAATAGTTTGCGATATCGTTGTCATTAGTTTGCGATATAGTTGTCGTTAGTTTGCTATAATTATTGTTATAGTTATTCACGAACTCAAATTTAACAATTTGTATTGATAACTTAACGTTGAATTTGAAATCGTTGTTATGCTTTGCTACAATCGCAAACATGACATCAATTACTTAATATACTCGTTATACTCACTGTCATATTTTATTTATTTTTTAAATTTCGTTATTTGTTACCACAATGAATTAATCCATTTTAATTAAACTAACCTAAATGAATGTATTAAATAAATCCTATACACAACTGCTTTTTAAAAAATATTTTTTTTATTTAAAAAATTAAAACCGTCTACAATATGTATTTTGGGTTATCCTCTTTGCGAATTCTCGGGCAACCACAAGCCTTCCTTGGTGACGGAAATGACGTATTCATCGATGGGTTGGTTATGGAGACGACTTAAGCCGCGAGCCCTTAAGCAAAGAACAATTCATCCTTAGACTTGCAGTTGATGACGTGTTTCTGGTGCTTTTCATTCGGGACACATTGTCTGCTTACTAGCAGTAGCCATCGCCGGATTTTGAGATGTGGAGACACTAATTTGATGTATTTTTTGTTGTTCTCGTGCACGCCCAACATTAAGTTCTTGCTGTATTTATCGAAGATTCAAACAATTTTTAATTTTTACAACACACATTTTTGAAATTTGTATTTATTTGAAGTTTAAAAACGTGGTGCTGCCATATTACTGAACGTTTTACTCGTTGATTTACTAACGATTTTTGTGTTGCTAAAGTTATGTTACAGAATCACTCAATCGTTACTGCAAGCTACAATTTTTGTTAATTAACAATATCGCAAACTAGTTATAGAATTGCCTCATTGGAATACCATTCTTGAGCCTAATCAAGGTTCGCGGGGCGGTCGGTATATTGTTTTAAAGATTCACAGAAGTCCAAACACTAATAGATTTCTGTAACTTTTAGATTTGGATGCGTGTTGTTATGTTATATTTTTTGTAAGGGTTTATATTGCAATCATAAAAAGCTTACTGTTTTTAGCGTCACTACATTTTTGTTCCTAATTTTCACTTCCATTTTGGTAATCTTATTATCAAATCATTTTCAAATACAGAGTAAGCGCTAAAACTAGCACTTATCTTATATTTGAAACTGTTTTGAAAAACTCACTAGACCTGAAAGGCAATTATGATTATATTTTCAAACGCTTACACTGTGGCATAATGGGTATATTCAACGCAATAAAAATGAAAACTTTAGAATTTTGATTTTTTTTTGTTTATTTGGTATAATTTTGGTTAGTTTATTAGTTGATGTTACGTAAAATATTTGGTAATTTACCAGTAATTTTATCGTCACTTCGCAATAAACCAACAACCTGGTAGCTTAACCTTACTTGAAAATTCGCTTATTTGCAAATCAATATCAACACTAATTCATAATTGATTTCAATGTTTACTTCAAATCTAGATTTAGCCTTATTTTCATATCGATATCAAATATATATATATATATATATATATATATATATATATATATATATATGGTAGCATGACGTAGGGACGACTCGCCTTGGGACGTTTCGCCATTTCATTGTGAATTTAATCGCGAATATGCAAATTGAAGAGAATGAAGAAACGACAAAGATTCAGAGTTACCATACTAAATGTAATTTCTGAAAATGCATTTGTAATTTTATTTTTAGGTAATTTTTAAAGAATTACTGTTATTATAATCTGTATAATTAAATATAAAAATGAGTGAGTTTCAATAAATTAGATCTTGAAAGTATTATATTAAATGTGCTAATTTACGAATGATTGAAAAGGGTGTATTTTTCTGATGATAATTAAAAAAAATTGAAGACAAAATTGATATTGGGTTTTCATTCGATCGTTATTCGATAATCGGAATTCTGTTTGTTTGCTATCATAAAATTTAGTTTTTGTTATTAGCAATTTTATGACTTGAATAGTAAACACTGCATTACCTACAAAATTAACACACACAAAGTATAAAAATATTAATTTATTCTTAACCCCGAAGTAATTAAAAAAATTGAAACAGGTTTCTTAATTGATATAAAAAATGTATAACAAAAAGTTTTAGTTATGTTTATTTATATTTAAGAAATAGAACCGATGGTATTTCCCGTGAAACAGATATTCTTTTAAATATTTACAGAATTACAAATACTAATAGATTTCGGTAAGCTATTAGATTTGGACGCGCGTTGTTATGTTATATTTTTTGTCAGGGTTTTTATTGCGATCATAAAAAACATACTGTTTTTATCGTCACTACATTTTTGCTCCTAATTTTCACTGCCCTTTTTGGAATTGTTATTATCAAATCATTTTCAAATTCAGAGTAAGCGCAAAAATAGCACTTATTTTATATTTGAAACTGATTTTAAAAACACACTAGACCTGAAAGTAAATTATGATTATTTTTTCAAACGCTTACCCTGTGGCATATTGGGATATGAGTAAAAAAAAGTGGATCTACTATAGGACAACAAAAAGGACATTTTTTAATTAATTATCCCGTTCTATGTCATCCAACCAATATCGTAGACTTCAATCCCGAGCGTCAAGACAAAGCTGCAGGAAATTGATGCCAGCAGCCAAAATGTGGTAGACGTGTTTTTGTTGTAATCTTGTATGTTTCAAGCTCTTCTGGAGCCTAATCAAAGTTGGGGCGGTCGGTACATTGTTTTAAAGATTCACAGTAGTCAAAACACTAATAGATTTCGGTAAGCTATTAGATTTAGACGCGCGTTATGTTATATTTTTGTAAGGGTCTATATTGCAATCATAAAAACATACTTTTTTAGCGCCACTACATTTCTGTTCCTAAGTTTAACTTCCCTTTTTTGGTAACGTTATTATCAAATCATTTTCAAATACAGAGTAAGCGCAAAAAATAGCACTTATTTTATATTTGAAACTGATTTGAAAAACACACGACCTAAAAAGCAATTATGATTATTTTTTCAAACGCATATTGGGAAGCTATAAATAAAATGTGGTTCTTCACTTGGTGATCACTTAATTTTGAACTTAAAATCGACATTCAAATTACACTTGAATTCAAGCGCATATATTTCCTTAATTAAAGGTGTAAATATAAAATAAAATAAAACGCATATAAAGTTATAAGACTATATATTAAAAGGAATTAAAGTATGTCCTACATTAGATTCTCGCTTCAGTGAGATAACAGACAGCTGCAACAGCACCTACGCCGGTAGAAGTGTACAGTAACTTCTTGTAAAATCCACGACGTGCCGCTAAGATCAAACAAGTGAAACCAATTGGTAGGTATCAATGGTGTCTGCGTATGAATAAAAATATATTAATATTTCAGAAACGTTTTCGTAAACCTTGGCCACTTACATTGTATATCAACTAATCGTGCAATTCTTTAGTATGGTTCGTCATAACGTTCCAGCACAAAAGGAATGCTGTCTTTTATGGTTTTCCGTGCAGTAGAATTCTCGAGATTTATTTTATTTACTTATTTAATTATTATATCCTAGTACAACAAGATATATATTACTGTATAGTATATATAACATTAAACACAGATAATTATTTAGTTAGCAATAGTAATGATGAAAAAGATTAAATTTAATTAAAACTAACAATTATTATTAAAACTAACAATGTTATGCTTTGGATCATTTTACTCCTGACCAGCAGAAGTTAAAAAGTTACATGTCGGCAAAGGTTACATAAAAAATTAAGGCCTAAATACTTAAAATAAGTTAAAAATTAAATTATTGCAACAAAGAAAAGTAATCAGATATTTTATTTTTAAATTGCACTGCGTTGTTTATGTTTTTAACATTGGTAGGTAGACTGTTCCAAAGATGAATAGAGTAGATACAAAATTGACGTTCAGATGTTAAAATACTATGTCTAATTGGTATAAGATTTTTTGATCGATTAGAGCGAGAAAAAGTGAATCTATTATGCAAGTAATGAGGTTCTATTGTCTGTATAACTTTATGTAGAAATATAAGTGTTCTGAATTTTAATATATTTTCAAAGGTCATGTTAAGTCGCTTTAAGCCAAAAACAAATCTAACGATACTGTTGAAAAGTACATTTAGTTTAAGTTTATGATAAGAATCACAGTTTTTTCTTTGCCCAGACTGCTTTGTATAGACTGCCTGTGATCTACCACTAAGATACGAAGATATGAGGTCAGTTGCAGTGGAAGTAAAATTGTACATTCTTTGTAATTTAGTTCGTAAAATTTCGTGGTCAACCGTGTCAAATGCTTTAGAGTGGCCGAATAGTATTAATAAGCTAATTTTATTATTGTAAATTGAATCGCGTATTTCTTCTGAAACGTCAATTAATGCTGTTATACATACTGTTATATGGTCTAAAGCCGGATTGTCGATCAGTCATTAATGAATTTTTATAAAGAAAATTACTTATTTGTTGATGCATTATCTGCTCAAGAGCTTTAGATACATATGGTAAATTGATATTGGTCGGTAGTCATTATATTTTTTTATGAGTATAATTTTAGCCTTTTTCCAGTTGTCCGGGAAAACAGACGTGGTCAGAACGGAATTAAAACCAGTTGGGAAGGTTAGATCACATGGGAAATTTTAAAGTAGGTGTTATTATGATAGTTAGGATTATCAAAATTATAGTCGGTCTAAGCCGACAATAAATACCCTACACATATGTGTGGTTACCATTAAAAGTGATATATATGTCACCAGGATATACGAATCCCGAAAATAACTACAAACTTTCAATCGCTGAAGTATTTCCATTCATTTGATACCCATATTTACAAATCGGTAGGTGTACCGAATTTTGATTTTTTTTGTTGAACCATAAGTCGTTTCGCCGGAAACCATTATTTTCATGTATTTGAGCCGCGGTAGCTCAGTGGTTAGTGCGTTGGACTGCAAGCCTAAAGGTCCCCGGCTCAAGCCTGGACTGGGGCTAACAACATCTTTTCATAGAAACATTTTTCTATACCGCGCTACCTCTCGGCAGTAAATGGCAAACCTACGAGAGTAAAACATTGCCTATGAAAAGCTCTCACCCGCCGTTCGGATTCGGCAATAAACTGTAGGTCCCACCACTTTGAGTACAAATATAATACGCACAGCTCAAAATGGTGAGAGAGCTCGGCCGAATACATGACTGTAGCGCCAAACTATTATTATTATATTTGAGCATGAGTCACTATATATATAACACCAAAAAAAAGTTTACCTAAGCACGTATACAGTAAAATTGATCTGTAGATATACATTTTATATGAGGTATTTGAACATAAGTGGTCGGTTCTCAAGTCACAATAGACCGATCATGCCAATTTTCTTGTTCAGACAGCTTAGATATATAAGTAATAGAAATCTAAAGTTTCATTGCTCATGCTCTTCTAAATTTTCTGCGTCAATTAATGCTGTTATACATACTGTTATATGGTCTAAAGCCGGATTGTCGATCAGTCATTAATGAATTTTTATAAAGAAAATTACTTATTTGTTGATGCATTATCTGCTCAAGAGCTTTAGATACATATGGTAAATTGATATTGGTCGGTAGTCATTATATTTTTTTATGGGTATAATTTTAGCCTTTTTCCAGTTGTCCGGGAAAACAGACGTGGTCAGAACGGAATTAAAACCAGATGGGAAGGTTAGATCACATGGGAAATTTTAAAGTAGGTGTTATTATGATAGTTAGGATTATCAAAATTATAGTCGGTCTAAGCCGACAATAAATACCCTACACATATGTGTGGTTACCATTAAAAGTGATATATATGTCACCAGGATATACGAATCCCGAAAATAACTACAAACTTTCAATCGCTGAAGTATTTCCATTTCCATTTGATACCCATATTTACAAATCGGTAGGTGTACCGAATTTTGATTTTTTTTGTTGAACCATAAGTCGTTTCGCCGGAAACCAATTTTTTCATGTATTTGAGCCGCGGTAGCTCAGTGGTTAGTGCGTTGGACTGCAAGCCTAAAGGTCCCCGGTTCAAGCCTGGACTGGGGCTAACAACATCTTTTCATAGAAACATTTTTCTATACCGCGCTACCTCTCGGCAGTAAATGGCAAACCTACGAGAGTAAAACATTGCCTATGAAAAGCTCTCACCCGCCGTTCGGATTCGGCAATAAACTGTAGGTCCCACCACTTTGAGTACAAATATAATACGCACAGCTCAAAATGGTGAGAGAGCTCGGCCGAATACATGACTGTAGCGCCAAACTATTATTATTATATTTGAGCATGAGTCACTATATATATAACACAAAAAAAAAGTTTACCTAAGCACGTATACAGTAAAATTGATCTGTAGATATACATTTTATATGAGGTATTTGAACATAAGTGGTCGGTTCTCAAGTCACAATAGACCGATCATGCCAATTTTCTTGTTCAGACAGCTTAGATATATAAGTAATCGAAATCTAAAGTTTCATTGCTCATGCTCTTCTAAATTTTCTGCAATCTTGATTTCAACAGACAGACAGACAGACAGACAGACAGACAGAGGGACAGACAGACGGACAGACAGGCGGACAGACGGACATCGCTAAATCGACTCAGGAGATAATACTGATCAAGAATATATATACTTGTCCATACCGGAGATGCTTCCTTCTGGGTTTTACAAACGGCGTACCAAACTGAATATACCCCATCACCCTTAGTGCAGGGTATAAATATATGTCAGGTAAGGTAATAGTACAGGTAGTAACGTTTTTAAAAACACAGGATGAATGTCATCAAATCCTATTGCATTATATTTTATAGTCAGAAAACTTTGAAGAACATCAACTTGATTGACGCATGCAAAACTAAAAGTAATATTAGAACACAGTATATTACATGCATTTTGATAGTTATTCGAGCATATTACTGGCATGGGAATATTAACAAATTTTTCATTTAGCTCATTTACATCAATATTGTCCGCAGTTTGAGTCTTACTACTACCAATGCCTATATTTCAGATTTCTTTCCAGGTCTCTTTACTTCCTATGGCTGTGCGAAATTTGCTTTCATAAAAACTAGTTTTGGCAACTTTAACCTCTTTAATAACTTGTGCCCTAATTTTTCTGAATTGTCCATATAACTCCGGAGTTTTATACCGCTTCCACCGAATGTACGCACTGTTCCGTTGCGCTATTAAATTTTGAATTTTTATATTAAACCAAGGTCGTTGTCTTGGTCTTATTGTTTTATTCCTGACTGGAACAAATTCATCAAAGATGTGGTTTATACATGTCTGTAAATACGTCATTTGGTCATTGGCTGAAGTCATGTGATAAATATTATCCCAACAAGTGGTTCCTAATTTATAGTTAAGAAGTGAATAGTCAATATTTTTAAAGTCACGGTAAGAAAATGTTTTAGAGTCTTCATGCATTTTAAAATCATGGGTTAAAAAAAATGAGGTAATGTTTTGAAAAGGCTGGGTTAGAAATTTGGACAAAAAGAAGAATTTTGGAACGGTCATTCAGAAAAAATATGTAGGTAGGCATCATATAGTTTACAGGTAAGAGACCTAAGGCCTTCATATTTAATGTCAGATAGTTGTCATTTTAAATGTTACAATTGAAATCTCCTGCTATTAATATGTGTGAGAATATCAAAGAAAAACTGTCAATTGTATCTATTAAAGTACTGATGTCAATAGTGCGATTTGGTCTGTATACGCAACCAACGATTAATTTATTCAAACCATACATAATAGAAACGAACAAAAACTCAACAGGATTATCGGGCGAGGATTGACAATGAACTTTACACACAATATTATCTCTAACATACATAGCTACACCACCTGCATGGCCTTTTCTGTCGGTGCAAAACAGTTTAAAGCCATTAAATTAAATAAACCGTCGTGCATTTCTTCTCTAAACCATGTTTCTGAAATACATATGATATCCATATCAGCACCTTCAAAAATATATCGGAATTCATCGATTTTATTCACAAGACTTTGGGTATTAATTTGACAAATCTTAAGTCCATCATTTTTTTGTTTGCATAATATACGAACTAAGTTAAATACACAGTCTTTGGAACTAAAACATTCAGTAGTTAGAGACGAGTTCATAAGAAAACAGAAGGGTCCTAACAACATGTATACAATTTTTAATACTGAATTGTTGCAATATTACAATCATTTTAAAATAATGTATAACAAAAATATATGATACGTTAATTAAAAAATATATATTATAGATAAAGAAAAGAATAATGTTTTTATATCTAACAAAATAATTATATTACTTGATGTCCACAAATTGTTGTTGATGAGTGTAAATCTGTAATTGTTTTTAAGACTCACTTGGAAATAAATAGTATCCATTATTATTGTTTGTTTGCTGAGAGACTGTTGCAAGCGGTGTTCGCTGGGCGTCTACTGCAGAAGGAAAACCGATGATTTGCTGTAGTTCTTCAATGTTCTCGCTGCATACTGCATTTTGGTTCTCTTTGATCTTCTCATAGACTAATCCACGGAGAGAGAAAACTGCTAATAGTTGTTTCTGCCTTTTGTAACATGCCGCAGTTTGTAGAATTTTGTAATTATATTTTGTCAGACGTATATTGGCACATGCAAATCAAATCCAACATGGTGTAGTCGAAGCAGGTCATTATTTTGACGTTTAAAATTTGTAATGCGCCTAATATTCAGAATGTTGCGGAAACTATAGAGAAAGGCGAAAAATTTGCAAAAAATATAAAATTGCAAATTTTGCACCTCTACAGAAGGGCACAACATATAGAGAAAGGCGCAAAATTCTCAAAAAAGCATAAAATTGCAAATGCGCCTAATTTACAAAATTTTTGCGCCTCTATAGAAGGGCGCAAAATATAGAGAAAGGCGCAAAATTTTCAAAAAAGCATAAAATTGCAAATGCGTCCTATTTACAAAATGTTTGCGCCTCTACAGAAGGGCGCAAAATATAGAGAAAGGCGCAAAATTTTCTAAAAAGCATAAAATTTCAAATGCGCCTTATTTACAAAATGTTTGCGCCTCTGAAGAAGGGCGCAAAATATACAGAAAGGCGCAACATTTTCTAAAAAGCATAAAATTTCAAATGCGTCTTATTTACAACATTTTTGCGCCTCTACAGAAGGGCGCAAAATTTCAGAATTTTTAGGCCTTTTTAAAACACCGGAAACTACAGAGAAACGCGCTAAATTATCAAAAAAATAAACACGAAATGGAAAAAGCGCTTAAAATGCAGAATATTTGCGGCTTTTAAAAAGATCGCAAAATATAGAAAAAAGCGCAAAATTTTCAAAAAAAAAAAAAAAACAATTAATTTACAGAGTGTAGCAGATACTTTATTCTATGTTTTATGTATTATTAATTAAGTATTATTAATTTAGCTATGACTGTTACTCTAAATGTCAAACTATTTATGTTTCTCTATTGCACTTATGTTGCACTTAGTCATTATGTTAAATTCACTCAATAATTATATGTTTTACTCATTTTCACTAACTAAATTATCAATATTACAAATTGTACTATTTTTGTTATTCAATTTAAATTCTCTCAAATTATATTCTTTTAAGCTAAGATCACTTGAACATTATATTAATTCTGGATCGAGACGTCTTCAAATAAAGTCGCACTTTAAACATACGCGCAAAGACTTTCTTTTTTTATTTAAAACATTAAATATAAATTTATGCGAGGACCGGACTAGACGCTTTAGCTGTCTGTACAGGCCCGAATTTAAAATAATAAATAATTACTTAACCAGCCTAGACGCATTTGATGTCTGGCTTGGAAGTCATCGTACAATAAATTAATAAAAATAATAAAAGTAATAAAATAAATTGTACGAGCCCCTACAAGAGTAAATATGCGTCATATTCATTTTTTGTTTGTTTTGATAATTTTGCGCTTGTAAAGACGATAAAATACTGTAAGTTATGCGCTGTTTTAATTTTGATTGTTATTTGAATAATTTACGCCTTTTTGAGCTTTTCGCTCTACATTGCGCCTTTGTGTAAAAATTACAAACTATTTTCATATTACTAATATTCTGTAAATTACCATTTTAATTGTTCGCTTTTTTAAGATCTATATCAAAATGTCCCAAGACAAAAATCGATATTGAAACAAAATTTATTTGATGACTTTTAGTTCTATAACGACGATTTATAATCCGATTTTTACATTTTAGTATTTTTGAAATTAAAAAAAAACTGTTGTAAAATAATTTAATAATTGGTGAAGTAACCTTTTAATTCATGAATAAATGGTACAAAAAACTAGGTTGAATATCAAACTTATGTTTGGTACAAATGGTACAAATGTTATACTTAAAAAAAATCAAATTCAAATATTTTTGGTTTTCGAAATATGTTGACTTGTTATTCACATAATCATTAAAAATACATTGTGTATATCTGAAGTAGTTTTCCAACGAGATTTCGGTATTGATCACCTTTAATATAATACACAAATTGAATTTTGTTTCAAAAGGATACAGAGATATGTACAGCTTCGTAAAATGAGAGACCGAAAATATTTTTTTTTGTCAAATTTATATGTAAAAAGTCATTGTAAGAAATGATGGCACTGTAAAACAAAGGGTACCATTAGATAACATTCGATGAACATTTTTAATTTATGGTCTTATTTTTATTATAGGACTGTTAAATTTTAAAATATTTTTTAATAATTATATTTGAGAAATATAAATAAAAGTTCATATTATTAAAGTTAAAAATAATTATTTTTGATAAATACTTTCAAAATTCAAATATAATTTTTATTTTAGATACATATTTATTAAAATCAAAATTCATTATTATTTTTGATATATATATGGAAAAAAGTCGTTACTCCTACCAAAAAATCTCCAAACAAACAAACAAATTGGCTGAACTTTAGGACCGGATGAAGTGAAATATTTTTTCTTCTTTTTCTTCTTGTGGTACCCCAGATAAATCGAAACCTTATACACCTACCTATATGAACATGTAGGTACTGAAATGAAAGATATTGATCTCACGATTAATATGTTATTATGTTCACGATCCGATTGCACCAGTAACCTCAGGACCCTTTTTAGTTTTAACAACTGAGTTCATTTTATACACGAATATAGGTACAAGTGTGGGTACCCAAACGAAAAGAAATTTAATCAGGAGTCTATTATACACTTTTGTATTTATGTTTTAAAAAATATAAAATTTAATATTTTATAAAAAAAATTCGGCTTCGGCGCTTCTTCGATATAACTTGCCAACGAAATATTATAATTAACTGTTGGGCCACTTCTACAAAATTAAAAAAAAAGGTTTCAGCGTTACATATTCATTTCAAAATTTTCTTCGTCATTTTGATAAATAATTAAATCTTTTTCTCAACAATCAGCATTTCATTTTAATTTTATTTTTTACATAATTACAAATCCTAATCGCTATGGTTATTAGATCATAAAAACAACCATATAATTACAAATGTGGCATTATTACCTTTCATTTGACCAAATATGTAGATGCTCCGGATATCGTTTTTTCTAGGGTACCACAGATCCGACCGCAACCTATATTTTTTTTGTTTTTTAAGCAAATAAAACGGTTGATTTAAAGAAAAAAAGTTGGTTTAAAGAAGTACAGTTGTATAAAATATAAAGTACAGAAAATATAAAAAAGGGCGCAAAATAAATTTTTGGGGAGCATTTTAAAAAAATTGGAAAAAGGCGCAAAAAAATCAATCGCCCCCCCCCCCATACTTCTGGATCCGCCCCTGCATGGATAATTGCCGATATTTGATGCATCTGTTTAGCAAATTGTTGATCCATAAGCTGCCACAAACGAGGAGACGAATCATAATCCGACAACTTTGGGGTTTTTGACATCGGTGAGTTAATTGTAATCTCACGTGTACGCTGAGGTGCTCCAGATTTCGTTGACATATCACTTTCCGGGATGATTTTAACGACAGTTGGTAATCCTTTTGAACTTGTTATCTAGTTCACAAACCACAAAGTGACCTCCAGAAGGCGTATGAAGCTGTAAAGCGTAACAGCTGATGTGAGACAACTACAACTAATGTGAAACAGCTGATGATGTGACTATAAAATTGTTTTGGCGAGAGGAGTTGGACTTCGGTAAACAAAACTTTTTAATTTTTGTTGTTGGTTTTTATTAAAGTTTTTGTATTGTGTAAATTTATTTTTAATATTTTTATCACAAAAGTAGTGCGGTTCACAATGAAATTACTCCAATGCTGGTGTTATATATCTGTGCACTTTTTACTAGTGAGATAATCAGTTTAAGTTTGGTTTTTATCACGAATTTTGCATCAGTTTACGCAGCACGATTGATATACGACTGGTAGTGTTAACGATTCGATGACTTTCGTGTTTGGTGCGCCAGTTTTTATTTCGCGAAATATTATGAATATGAGTGTGTAACGATGGGAAATGCAAATATTGTGTCTTTTACGACTTTAAATTTCTCTCGCAATTGTTTAGTACAGATGCAACAAACAATTGCCGCGGTAGCTCAGTGGTTAGTGCGTTGGACTGCGAGCCGAAAGGTCCCCGGTTCAAGCCTGGACTGGGGCTAACAACATCTTTTCATAGAAACATTTTTCTATACCGCGCTACCTCTCGGCAGTAAATGGCAAACCTACGAGAGTAAAACCATTGCCTATGAAAAGCTCTCACCCGCCTTTCGGATTCGGCAATAAACTGTAGGTCCCACCATTTTGAGTACAAATATAACACGCACAGCTCAAAGTGGTGAGAGAGCTCGGCCGAAGTTCTATACAGGACTGTAGCGCCAAACTATTATTATTATTTATCACTTTCCGGGGATGATTTTAACGACAGTTGGTAATCCTTTTGAACTATGTTATCTAGTTCACAAACCACAAAGTGACCTCCAGAAGGCGTATGAAGCTGTAAAGCGTAACAGCTGATGTGAGACAACTACAACTAATGTGAAACAGCTGATGATGTGACTATTAAATTGTTTTGGCGAGAGAAGTTGGACTTCGGTAAACAAAACTTTTTAATTTTTGTTGTTGGTTTTTATTAAAGTTTTTGTATTGTGTAAATTTATTTTTAATATTTTTATCACAAAAGTAGTGCGGTTCACAATGAAATTACTCCAATGCTGGTGTTATATATCGGTGCACTTTTTACTAGTGAGATAATCAGTTTAAGTTTGGTTTTTATCACGAATTTTGCATCAGTTTACGCAGCACGATTGATATACGACTGGTAGTGTTAACGATTCGATGACTTTCGTGTTTGGTGCGCCAGTTTTTATTTCGCGAAATATTATGAATATGAGTGTGTAACGATGGGAAATGCAAATATTGTGTCTTTTACGACTTTAAATTTCTCTCGCAATTGTTTAGTACAGATGCAACAAACAATTGCATCACGGGCTATATGCAATAACAAATCAGCATCTGTAAACAAAATGAATTTTAATATATTTATAAAATAATTCAGTTTTAATTCAATACTTAACAAATTTTTGAAACACACAATGGACATGTAGAAAAAATGAAAATGTTATTGTTGATATTTATCCAACAAACATTGTAAGCTTTTTGTAAGGTAATGTTATGTTTTATAATAAGCTTGCGAAATGTTTACAAAACGTTGCATAATAATTGTCGGATTAGCGAAAGTGGACATTGATTGTAAGCTTACAATGAAAGCTTATGTGTAATATTGAAAAAGCTTTATGCTATATGCAATCATATTGTAAGCTTAATATAAAACGTTTTGTAATGATTTTGTAAGCTTATTACAAATTGTTTTGTAATAATTTAGTAAGCTTATTATAAAACGTTTTATTATAAATTTGTAAGCTTATTATGAAAGAGATTTCTATAAGCAATATTTAAGGAAATTAAATACTTTTTATAAATTATTAAAATACATTTTTATTTACATTTTTATTTATTATTACATTTTTATTTCTTTATTCTTATGACATAACTTAAATGCGTTATTTTCAAGATTACATAAATTTACATTAGACAAATTCATTTTGTACTTAAAGGGGTATATACTACAATATGTATGAATATATATATATATATATATATATATATATATATATATATATTTCATTTCATTTATATATATATATATATATATATATATATATACATATATATATATATATATATATATATATATATATATATATATATATATATATATATATATATATATATATGTATATGTATATATATATATATATATATATATATATATATATATATATATACATTGCGCCTCTGTGTAAAAATTACAAACTATTTTCATATTACTAATATTCTGTAAATTACCATTTTAATTGTTCGCTTTTTTAAGATCTATATCAAAATGTCCCAAGACAAAAATTTTGGGCAAGGTCGAGACAGTTTAGAAACATTTTTTCGACATATTTTAAAAAGAGATAGGCGGAGTTTATATCACAAGCTGTCTGCCCGAACTGCCCGATCGCAAAATATGCCGTGAATCTGTCATTAAAATTCCACACAATTTTACAACCTGCTATACACTTCCCAAAATATTCCATTTATCTGTGTGTTGGCCGGAAATATTCCTGAAAAATGACATACATTTTGTCTCAGGGTATCAAAATTAAATCGAATTTAAACATTATAGGCGCATAACCATAGACAATTTTAAGCAACTTTAATAATTCGACTTAAAAAAATCGAATTTTTTAGAATTTTTGTATAGAATAAATTGTCAAATAGATGATTTTGAATTTAGTTTTTAAAAAATATACATATTTTTTTGTATATCTTCGTTGTACAACTATAAGTCCAAATACCATTTATGAAAGTTTGATAAAAGTTCGACAATTCATAGTTTATGTGTTGGTGTATTTTTCATAATTAAAAATCAATTATTCACAAAATATAGTTTTTAAGTATGTCCATTCGGCACTGCGCTAAAAGGTTATGATTGTTTCAAATTATAATTTAAGAAGTTATTAACAAAAAAAAAAATCGATATTGAAAAAAAATTTATTTGATGACTTTTATTTCTATAACGACGATTTATAATCCGATTTTTACGTTTTTAGTATTTTTGAAATTAAAAAAAACTGTTGTAAAATAATTTAATAATTGGTGAAGTAACCTTTTAATTCTTGAATAAATGGTACAAAAAACTAGGTTGAATATCAAACTTATGTTTGGTACAAATGTTATACTTAAAAAAAATCAAATTCAAATATTTTTGGTTTTCGAAATATGTTGACTTGTTATTCACTTAATCATTAAAAATACATTGTGTATATCTGAAGTAGTTTTCCAACGAGATCGCTATTGATCAACTTTAATATAATACACAAATTGAATTTTGTTTCAAAAGGATACTGAGATATGTACAGCTTCGTAAAATGAGAGACCGAAAATATTTTTTTTTGTCAAATTTATATGTAAAAAGTCATTGTAAGAAATGATGGCACTGTAAAACAAAGGGTACCATTAGATAACATTCGATGAACATTTTTAATTTATGGTCTTATTTTTATTATAGGACTGTTAAATTTTAAAATATTTTTTAATAATTATATTTGAGAAATATAAATAAAAGTTCATATTATTAAAGTTAAAAATAATTATTTTTGATAAATACTTTCAAAATTCAAATATAATTTTTATTTTAGATACATATTTATTAAAATCAAAATTCATTATTATTTTTGATATATATATGGAAAAAAGTCGTTACTCCTACCAAAACATATTTTTTCTTCTTTTTCTTCTTGTGGTACCCCAGATAAATCGAAACCTTATACACCTACCTATATGAACATGTAGGTACTGAAATGAAAGATATTGATCTCACGATTAATATGTTATTATGTTCACGATCCGATTGCACCAGTAACCTCAGGACCCTTTTTAGTTTTAACAACTGAGTTCATTTTATACACGAATATAGGTACAAGTGTGGGTACCCAAACGAAAAGAAATTTAATCAGGAGTCTATTATACACTTTTGTATTTATGTTTTAAAAAATATAAAATTTAATATTTTATAAAAAAATGTCGGCTTCGGCGCTTCTTCGATATAACTTGCCAACGAAATATTATAATTAACTGTTGGGCCACTTCTACAAAATTTTAAAAAAGCGTTTCAGCGTTACCTATTCATTTCAAAATTTTCTTCGTCATTTTGATAAATAATTAAATCTTTTTCTCAACAATCAGCATTTCATTTTAATTTTATTTTTTACATAATTACAAATCCTAATCGCTATGGTTATTAGATCATAAAAACAACCATATAATTACAAATGTGGCATTATTACCTTTCATTTGACCAAATATGTAGATGCTCCGGATATCGTTTTTTCTAGGGTACCACAGATCCGACCGCAACCTATATTTTTTTTGCTTTTTAAGCAAATAAAACGGTTGATTTAAAGAAAAAAAGTTGGTTTAAAGAAGTACAGTTGTATAAAATATAAAGTACAGAAAATATAAAAAAGGGCGCAAAATAAATTTTTGGGGAGCATTTTAGAAAAAATTGGAAAAAGGCGCAAAAAAATCAATCGCCCCCCCATACTTCTGGATCCGCCCCTGCATGGATAATTGCCGATATTTGATCCATCTGTTTAGCAAATTGTTGATCCATAAGCTGCCACAAACGAGGAGACGAATCATAATCCGACAACTTTGGGGTTTTTGACATCGGTGAGTTAATTGTAATTTATCACGTCTCTGGGTTGCCATAGCGTAATTTTGTGTAGTGAATTTCGTATCAAGTTTTTTGAACTTCGAAAACTACCGTTTAAATCATTTATTCGGCTTAATCATGACTTTAAACCCACATTGGTTGTACATGAAAATTCTCCAAATTTATCGAATCTTAAACTCATTGCTTATTGGGTTATTACCAAAAGAATAGTAACAAACAAATATTCAATTGTATCTCATTGTAATGGAGTAAGAAAGAGATAAAAAATCAAACGTACACAAAACTTTTGGTCATTTATATATCGACGCTCTTAAAAACGTTATAGAAACTTTTCGTGAAACTTTCAGTTTTACAAAACCCGGGTAGTTTGTTCGTTTGTTTTTTCGAACTATTCGAGTAGATCGAACGAGCAATCGAGATACCCGTATAGTTCGCAAAACCCGGGTAGTTTGTTCGTTCTTTTGTTCGAACTATTCGAGTAGCTCGATTGCTCATTCGTTGTTCGAGCTACCCGGGTAGCTCGTTCGTTCCTTTGTTCCATAGAAGATTGTTCATTTGATCGCTTTGTCTGTCCGTTCGTTTGATGTGGGAGTTGGTCGGAGGTGGTTGGAAAAATGTGGGTGGACAAAAGTTGGTGGATGGACAACAGTGGGCGGAAAGTGATAAAAAGACTGAACAAATTTTTATTGCAGAAATCGTTAGCAGACATCGTGGGAAATCGAATGGTACCACTCTCGGTGGTCCATGATCACAAATTTTTATTTTGGAAATCGATAGCGGACATCATTAGAAGGCTAATGTAACCCTTTAGAGTGGTTCATGACCCATTTATGACCTAATTTTTTTATTTCGGAAATCGATAGCGGACATCATTTGAAGCCTAATGCTACCTATTGGAGTGGTCCAGGTCTCCCCAAAGGGGGTAAAAAACCCTTGGTCGTTATGAATGACGTTATTAAATTTTTTTCAAGAATGGGTTTTTTGACCCCTTTTGGGGACCGGGACCACACCAAAGAGGACCGTAAGCCTTCTAATGGTGTCCGCTATCGATTTCCGAAATACAAATTTGTGGGTCATAAATGCGGGTTTGACCCCTTTTGGGGGTCATGGACCACTCCAAAGGTTGCCATTAGTTTTTTAATGAGGTTCGCTATCCATTTTCGCAATAAAAAAATTGTGGACAAAAAGTGTTTTTTGAACCCCTTTTGGACCACCATTCGAATTCCCACGATGTCTGCTATAGATTTCTGCAATAAAAATCACTTTCCGCCCACTTTTGCTTACCAACTCACTTTTGTCCACCCACATTTTTCCAACCAGTTCCGACCAACTTATTTATTAATACAACAATTAATTATTAATATATGATTCCTGAAACTTATTAAATTGTGTATTTGTAGAAATCAACAAGACGTGAAGTTTAAAATCGAAACACATTTTAACATTTGATATTGATTTGTTCTGGATTGGAGTTTGTGGTGTTTTAAGTCGAGCGCTGTGGTCTTATTTTGATGATCTGATTGCCGTGAGGAGAGCCTTCCCATGAAACATTTTAACGTAGATCCGTAATCAAACGAAATCACAATTCCGTTTCTAACGATATTGCACTCCGTTGAAATCATTTGTACTCCGTAAAGTACGCACTAAGAAAACAAAGATGGTTATCAGCATTATCACAGCCCTAAACATCAAGTTATTTACAAGTTATTTAGATCGCCTTTGAGACAACCATCTCTCAAACATCCGTCAACTACGAAAGATATTGCTAGCAATTATCTTTCAAATTTACGATTATTTATAGCAACCATTAATTAAATATGTTACAAATAGGAAGATAGTTAATGAATATTTTGAAAAAGTACTCCATTAGAATTCGCGGAGTGATTTTTATTGAACTGAAGGAAAATGATGTATTCATCGCCATCGTCTTTATAAATCGTTCGAAGGTAAAATGGTACGACTTGAGACTTCTTCGCGGCGCTTGTCATCAAAGTAAACTCTAAAAAAAATATGTTCCATTACGTGTTAATAATTTCAATCCCGGGAAATTTTATTTTCACTGTTTCACACTACCATTACGCTATTTTCTTTTTTATGGTAGTCAAATGTCAAAATAACTCAACAGTTTTGTTGCAAAAGTCCAAGTTCTCAGGCTGTTTGCTATCAGTCAACTTTAAATATCTCAATTATTATTGCTGTTGAGGCAAACATCTCGTAACTATCGGTTTACATGTCATATTTAAAAAATATTAATAGTTTTGCTGCAACTTTATTGAGACTTATGGGATGTTTAAATATTTGCTACAAGGCATAAATTTAAACAGATAGACTTTCATAAACATCTTGTTTCTTAGTGCGGACTTCAAACACCGTTTTTATTCCGTTTTCATTGCGCATTTCAATCGCTCTTGTCTGAATTTTTAGTTCGTATCAAATTAAGATATGTAGCAGAAGTTTAAGTATAGTCATGAGTTCAGATCGCAAAGTAAATGCAATTAATATAAGTAACAATATAAATTGCTACAGTTGGTGACTTGGACGGCTACGTCTACTGAATGACCGCATACATAAAACAGAATTGTCTTATCTGGGAGTATCGCCAGTAGACAACGGCATGAACAGTACCAGCGATGCTGGTCCTAAGGTAATTGGTGGATCAAACAAGCGAATAGCTGCTGTTGAATTCATTTTCGGAATGCTGTCCACATTTTTGAAATGCTCTGGTGGCTACTTCGGAATGCTGCAGCGGCCTGTAACGACTCAAATGTGGAGATGCGTCTCTCCGCACAATATTTGAAATGGAATTTTAAATCTAAAAATGTAAATAATATTGAGATTTGTAATTATAGTTGCCAGACCGTGGGACATTTTACATTTGTGCTATAGCACAATAAGCAATGAGTATAAGTTTCGATAAATTTGGAGATTTTTTTTTACAACCAACGTTGGTTTTCGAAGTTAAATAAACTTGAGACGAAATACACTACACAAAATTACTCAGTGGAAACCCAGTGACGTGATAAATATACAATATAAGTGGCCAAGGTTTACGAATAATATAATAATAATAGTTTGGCGCTACAGTCCTATAAGAACTTAGGCCGAGCTCTCTCACCATTTTGAGCTGTGCGTGTTATAGTTGTACTCAAAGTGGTGGGACTTACAGTTTATTGCCGAATCCGAACGGCGGGTGAGAGCTTTTTCATAGGCAATGTTTTACTCTCGTAGGTTTGCCATTTACTGCCGAGAGGTAGCGCGTTAAAGAAATATGTTTCTATGAAAAGATGTTGTTAGCCCCAGTCCAGGCTTGAACCGGGGACCTTTCGGCTAGCAGTCCAACGCACTTACCACTGAGCTACCTCGGCTACAAGGTTTACGAATACGTTTATGAAATATTAATATATTTTTATTCATACGCAGACACCATTGATACCTAGGAATGTTATACATCGCAGTGGCACAATTGGTTTCACTGGTTTGATCTTACCGGCACGTCGTGGATTTTACTAGAAATTACTGTACACTTCCACCGGAGTAGGTGCTGTTGCAGCTGTCTGTTATCTCACAGAAGCGAAAATCTAATGTAGGACATACTTTTAATGTATAGCATTATAACTTATATGCGTTTTCTTTTATTTTATATTTAAATCATTAATTAGGGAAATATAAGGGCTTGAATTCAAGTGTAATTTGAAGGTCGATTTCAGGTTCAAAATTAATATAAACATCAAGTGAAGAACTACATTTTATTTAGATCTTACAATTAGGTTAAACCTCTAATGTGTATTGAATGTCGGAAATTTAGGTAAATGATAGATTCAACTGGATAAAAAGCTACCAGTTTTGTTGGAGAACGCTATGGTTTTCAAGCTTACAATTACAAAAAATTGAACGCTTTTCTCCAGTGAAATATTCGATAACCATGTTGAATATATATTCGATAATCACTTAATATCCATGTTTTTGGTTTATTAAGGAGTAATTTTGTGAAGTGAATTTCGTCTCAAGTTTTTTTAATTTCGAAAACCAACGTTGGAATAACATCATTTATTTGTCTAGATCATGATATTACATCCACACTGGTTGTATAAGAAAATTCTTCAAATTTATCGAACCTTAAACTCATTGCTTATTGGGTTCCAACTTAAAAAGTTATTAGAATTCTTATTCCGGTCCCATATATACACTAAGAAAATGAAAGATGATGGAAAAGTATTAGAGCCACAAATGTATAATTATCTATGGAATATGTGAATATTTGCAGCAATGCTACCCATTTATCTAGTAGTTGCAGTGAATCTACCACAAAAATTACATTTTTTGTGATGTTTATAGGAAACATCTCACAAATAATACAAAATATGTGATGTTTATAATTAATTTACACATTTGCTGCAAATTTATATGTATTTCCTGCATATAGGAATTGTAAAAGCGAGTAGTATTTTAGTAGCAGCAACACTCGCATTAAAATTCTAACGATTTATGTATGTACCGTTGGTGTGAAAAAAAATTTCATTTTATTTGTTCCAAATGTCATTGTGAAAATCTGAATATCTTTTGAAAATTTCTTAATTTGAATTCAATTTGGAATTTTTAAAATTTCTATTTGCAATTTTCTCAATTTTAAATGAAAAAATCTCAAATTTATTCGGATTTTTGTCTATATCAATTGTAAAATCCCAATTTTATTTGAAATAATCTCAATTTAAAATGAAATATCTCAATTTCATTTGTAAATTTCTCAATTTTAAACAGAATGCTATACATACACGCAAAAAAAGGGCTCTTCCAAACATAATTTTGCAGGCATTAACATGTATGTTTGGAATTTTACGTAAACATAATATATAATTGACTGATAAATCATTTGTAAACAGAGTTGTATTGAGGATTGAACAGTGTTGTAATGAGCTCTGACTTACATTATAATATCACGGAAACATTTTAATGTTGCCCCTGGAAACATAATAATTACTACATCCAAACAAATTAAATATTTGAACCGAAACATAAATATGTTCAAATTAAAACATGATTTTGAACGACCTCAATATATATATATATATGTTTCCAGTGAAACAAATCAGTTGTTTCAGAACAAAAATTAGTATGTTTGCATAGAAACATATTTAAATATTTTTGGAAAGAAATCTTGAAAATAAAATAAAAATAAAATGTTTTTTATTAATTTTTATTTTATACAGTGGGAATTTATAATAATTGAATTCATATACAAATTTTTAAATGCATAAATAAATAATTCGTTTAAAACTGCAAGTACAAGTGACGGCATCAATGCAGAATTGCACCTGCAGACGCTAAACCAGACGATCCAGGCTCGCTTTATATTTGGTACAGTTACAGTTGGTCTCAGTAGAGCACATAGCATAGGCAAGGAATTCAAGGAGGCTTTTGTAAAAAAACATGCCAAATTCTGTTTGAAAATCGAAACACTAATTTTTATTTGTGGTTTTTTCACATTAGTTTCAGAAATTATATACTGCACTATATTATACTCTGTTACTATTTGTACTTTTTGTAACGCAATTTATATATTTATTTAATTTACAAATAACAAAAAAACTTGAATTCAAGGGTTTATATTTCCCTAATTAATGATTTAAATATAAAATAAAAGAAAACGCATATAAGTTATAATACTATATTTTAAAAGGAATTAAATTATTCGCTACATTAGATTCTCGCTTCTGTGAGATAACAGACAGGTGCAACAGCATCTGCGCCGGTGCGCCACTGCAATGCTGCATTGCCAGATTCGCGCAAAATATGAATGGTGTCTGCGTATGACTGAAAATATATTAAGGGCCCAATAAACCAAAAACCTGGATATTAAGTGGTTATAGATGGTATATTGAACTTTTTTAATTGTAAGCTTGAAAACCATAGCATTCACCATCAAAACTGGTACCTTTTTATCCAATTGAATCTAGCTTTTACCTAACCTTGACATCTCTGGGATATCAGAACCGCATTAGGGGCGAGGTGTTGTTTGAGTGGATGGTGTTCCAGAATGTGAGCCATATGCCGAGTTCTGTGTACACGTTTGCGGGTCCAAATGGTGTTACTGACATTGATGTCACTGATATAATGCTGCAGCGGGAGCGAGGCTGGGGTTTGCGTGGTGCATTTGCGGTGACTGGGGTGTGAGTGATCACAATATTATTGTGATCGACGTCTCACATCTACCAGCTAAAGTCAAGGAGGATGACTGGAGGTCATTCGTGACGATCCATGGGGCAAAGTCTACAGGATTTGCCGTGGTCGAGGCAAAGTCCAGGATGTTTGTGGCATTCGCGTTGGTGACGTGGTGAGCATATCCTGGAGGGAGAGGTAGGCATACTTTTGAGCTCGTTCTTCCCGAGGGCGGGGGAATCAGTTCAGCTTCCACCGGGGGCGTCTGACTCTCCTCCTGAGTTGAGGCCTTGTGCGGTGGGCCTTGTGCTCCGGGTATGGATGGGATGACTGGAGAAATGGTGAAAGCCATTTGGAGAGCCATCCCAGACTACGTCGGGGCTCTGCGTCGCAAATGCGTAGGCGAGGGGTATTTTCCGGATGTTTCGAAAAATGCCCGGGTAGTGGTGCTTCTGAAGTCACCCGATAAGGTCAGGAGCAATCCTCGATCATATCGGGGCATCGGGTGCTGGGTAGATATTGGAGAGGGTGATGGTTGAGCGGCTTCAGAACACCATGGGTGAACTGTGCGAGCGGTAGTTCGGGTTTCGGCAGGGTCGAAGCGTGGAGGACGCATGACGATGCGTTGTGGAGACTGTTTGTCAGTCTGAGGAGAAGTACGTTCTAGGACTATTTGTTGACTTCAAGGGCGCATTTGACTACCTATTTTGGGAAACCATCATTAGTAGGCTGAGTGCCCTTAGTTGTCTCTGGTGTAGCTACTTCTGTGGTAGCAGGGCGGTTGTCGTTGGTGTCAACGAAACCACCATTTATCATGTTGATGGACCCGCTGCTGAGCGAGCTTAAGCGCACGTTCCAGTGCGTGGCATATGCGGATTATCTGCTCATTTTGGTGAGAGATCAGTCTAGGGCTAATATTGAGGCGAAGGCCAATGAAGCCATGCGTATGGTGTGCCAGTGGGGCGATGGTGTGGGTGTGAGTGTTGCACTGGATAAAACAGTGACAATTCTGCTAAAAGGCAAGTTGTCATTGCATCGTACACCGCTCATCCACCTCATCCTAACGGTATCAGTCTCAAGTATGCGACTGAAGTCAAGTACTTGGGACTTACTATGAAAGAACGGATGAATTTTACACCCCACCTGGAGAGGGTACGTGACCGTTTGGTTGGCGTAGTAGGGCAACTTCGTCGTGTTCTTCGAAGTGATTGGGGCCTTAGTAGACGCTCTTTTAGGATCATATATGGCGGACTGTTCGCAGTCACGACTGCTGTCGGCTATCGCAAGATACTGTCTTATCAGCGTGTGGTCTTGCTAGCGTGTATGCCTGTCTGCCGCACGGTCTCTACAGAGGCCTTGCAAGTGCTGATGGGGGTACCCCCACTTGATCTGGAGGTAATATCTAAAAGTATTACTTACAGAATCAAGAGGGGAATAGGGCTTCGGGACAGCGACTGGCAGATTAATGTCGTGCGATGCCAGTCTACAAAAGAACGGAAGATTGTGTTGCGGGAGGAGGTCCTGTCTAGGTGGCAATCTAGATGGGACGGGAGTTCAAGTGTGTTGTAATTAAAATGTCCGTTGCTTAGGCGTGAAGCCAAATGTCGCAACGTTCCTTTTATAATTACCCATGATGTCCTACCAGAGAATGTCCAACGTCGAAGTTCCATTTTTATTAACCGAAATAATTCAAACAAGTCTTTTCTTTTAAGACATACTTTTATTTACTCTAAAGTTATATTTTAATATTAACATTATTGTCTACTACTGAACTACTGATTTACCACTAACAACTGACTTAAAATCTAACTTAAACTATTATATGGAGGCATGTTTCAAATCAAAATGTTCCGGCAGAGTGCCGTGCGCAAATTCCACTCACTATTTGCTTCCGTAAGGGAAAAGGCCCTTAGCCAATCATGCTGCTGCTGGTATTACCCAGCTTCGCTCATACTGTTGCTAGTTCATTGGCTTGCTTGACTATGACACATATGTCCTACGTTGCACTTTACTGCAACGTAACGATAACTGCATGAAATAGTCATCGCGTAAATAGGTCACGATACGTTTATAATATCAACGTATAGTGACTTACCAAAACACACTATGTTGACTTACAACATACCTCCACCCTTATTTTAAGAAAAAATTATTATTAAAATGAATAATAGTTTTTTCTTTTACATTATTAATATCATCATATAAAGCATTACTACTATAAAAAAAAATGTATATAAATAAACTTAATAATAGTTTTTTCTTGTTCATCAATATTATTTTAATGGGCAACGACATACTATATTATTTGAAAATATAATGTATTTGGAGGTTAATAACCTAATTACTAAACAACAGTTACAATGCACAGAACGTTGCAGTTGACAAAACAGTAGTTGATCAGGTTACCGCTTTGCACTTGCTGCGTTTTGTGTTGTTCAGTTGTTCTTTTTAATTATACATATCAGACATTATGCTTAATTTTTTGCAACGAATTGTTTACTTTAACTTGGAAATATTTTGCGATTTTTAAATTTGAATATTTAAAGTTATTCTTGTGGAATATTCTTTTTCTTAGTAATTTATTATTATACTTTTCTTTAAATAATATTTCTTTAACTTTCTTATTTATATTGTTGAAGTTTTTAATATTTGTTCACTTTTACTTTTACTATATTCTACTTCCATTTTTCCTTATTTTTCTCTAGTTTACTTTACTTTTATTTAATCAAATTTATTGTTACTTTTTTGTAATTTTAATTTGTTCTCATTTTACTTTAATTTTCTTAATTTTACTTTAACTTTACTATATTTCCACTTCAACTTACATTCATTTTCTTTTACATATTTATAATATTTTAATAACATTAACATGTCATAAACTGCTGCGATCGCTGGTTCTGTTACTCGTGTATATTATGTTGGCTGCATTTCAACTCTCGATTTCGTCTCACCTTCCCTGTATAGAATGGACAATAGCTGATGTTCTTCGTCTTGATGTTAATTGCTTGAAAACTTCTTGTCGTCGATATTATTTAATTTTTTCGTCTTCGATATTGCTTTGTTTTTCTGCCAAGTAAATCGTAATTTGTTGAGAGCGGATTTTAAAATGGATAATTTTGTAATCGTATATTTCTGAATCTTATTATAACTTGTCTTCCTCTAGCGAGTTCTTCTATCGATCAGGAATTAGTATCTTTTAATTATACATTGATGTTGTCGTGTTCATTTGACTTTGTTGTTTTAGTACAGGTTCGCATTCACAGCTAATTAAGTGTATATGAAAAAGCTCCTTCAACTTATAATATTAGAGTCTTGTTTTGTGCTATAAAATTGCCATTTTTTTAATTATATGTATGTAAAGATGTAAAATGTTGTTGTCTCATTATGGTACAATAGTCGCAACTTTGCATATTTTTCAAATTTCTACCTCCATATTTATAGTGTAGCTCCTTCTTTCTCTTAATAAATCATCTGATTGACGTCCAATTGTTGTCGTCCGCACCATAACTCTCACATGTTGTTTCATATGTCATTACATAACATTACCATTTCAGACCTTTTCCCAACAAAACTAAACGATCATCGTTGACGCTCCTGAATTGTATTTCTCAATTTTGTAATTCTTCGTTTTCCCTTCGTCTATTTGTTATTTCTTCGTCTCTTCGTGTACGTCTTGTCCATTTCCAGAACCAGGATCATTAACTAAATACTATTATTACTTTACATTATAAAATCTTTAAATTGTATAAATCATTTATTTTTAACATCCTCTATAACTTATTTCCATTTACGTTACCTTATATTAGAATATTGAATTACGTGTATATTTTATATATGTGTGTGTAAGTTACTATTATTTTACTACATGTTTATTTACACTTTTAAAATCTTTAGTGTCTACTATTGTTATAACCCAATTATTCTTTATACAAATTCATTAGGAATCAATGCTAGTCATTTTCAATAAGTAATATTTAGCTATTTATTCGTGCACTAATTTCCGAATTTAATCATGTTCTTATAATTCATTTTTTACTCCCTACTCCGCATTACTCTTGGTATGCATTATATTTAAACCCATTGGGCTACTATGCACTTTCCCTTGACTCCTCTCCACACCATCTCGCACATGCTATCCGTTTATTATTATCTTTCATATTCATATTAATTTTCGTCTTTTTTCTTATTTTTTTTTTCAGTATACATTATAACATACAAAATAACGTATCTCATTTCATTTGCATTAGTGCAGTGGTTCATATCGTTTGGTTCAATGCCATTGAGGTACTGACCTATCTCAATTGTAGTGACAATTTAAATTTTATTTTACTATGTTATAGCTCATCTAATATACTCATGCTTATCACCTTATTCATTATTAACTGTTATTAACCTTTGATATTTTCTTACTCATAATATCTTAAATTACTTTACTCCTTTATCTATTTTCCTTATAAAACATTTGTTAGTACATGATTCAATGCTAGTCACCTTTAAAATTAATACATAGCTATTTCCTCATGCACTAATCTATTTCAGTAATATTAAACACCTATTCCAAAAAAAAATCTTATATATGCGTAATTTATTCCATTCACCATTGTTTGCAGTATTATGCTTTTAACATGATCTACATTATGTATTATGATCATCATGAACTGTTTGTCACGTTATTTATTTCGTTATATTTTCTTCAAAATTGTATGCTTTTAATAAGTTGTTATGGAATTTTTTACCTTTACCTTTGATAGAAATCATTGTCGTTACAGGACTTACTATCGAAAGTACCTCGTACGGTCCTACCCAAATAGGTGAAAATTTATTCTTTCTATTCTGATTCTTTAACAAAATTTTATCGCCTACGCTAAATATTTTTGGGTGTAATGTGCTATCATAGATTTGTTTAGATTTTTCTTTTGCTTTTTCTTGATTCTCTCTCACGATTTCGTGTGTGCGTTGAATTTGGTATTTTAATAACTTGTTGTAATCATCGGTATTATATACTGGTGAACATTTTCGCTTTAGATTTGTTGGCATATCAAAGTCGTACCCATATAAAGTACGGAAAGGAGTTTGCCCAGTGGACATATGCACTGTGTTATTGTGCACATGCATTGCTGAATTTAACCATTGGTCCCAGTTTGACCCATCTTCTTTTGAAAAATTCCTTAGATATTCTGCTAACGGACGATGGCTTCTTTCTAAAGACCCATTAGCTTGTGGATGATATGGCGTAATATGTAACTTTTTAATTCCTAATAATTTACAAGTATCTGAAATTAGTTATGAGAAGAAATTTATACCATTGTCCGTTACTAATACTTTCGGTATATTATGACGTGTAATGATTTCGTCGTAAAATGCATTTGCTACTGTGTTCGCTTCTTTATCCGGTATGGCTACGCAGCACATGTATTTTGAAAAATCATCTTGAAAAGTTAATATATATTTATTTCCAGATATAGTTTACAAGATCCATGTATACTTTATCGAATGGTCGTACAGGCGTATCAGTTAAAACCATTGGCATTTTAGTAAGCCTAGAACTTTTATTTACTTGGCATTTATGACAATTCTGAACGTAATCTTTTATTTCTTTTTGCATACCTTTCCACTTAAATTGTTTTCTGATTCTAAAATATGTTTTCACTGCGCCCTGGTGACCTCCTAATGCTGAGTCATGAAAATCTTTTATAACAGTTTTAATTTCCTCTGGGTCAGTTAATAGTAGACTTGAGTTTAATTCGTTCTTGGTGTCTGTTGTTATTTCATCCAGTACTGGCGTGCTCACTTGTTGTTTGGTTTTTGAAATTTGATTATCTAATTTATTCTGTGTGGTCTTAGACCGTGTTTGGACCGCAGTAATATCTGGTTCTGGATGTGGAATTCTACTTAAAGCATCTGCGTTCAAATTCTGTTTACCTGGTTTGTAAGATATTTCGTAATCATATTCTGATAATTTATGCCTGAAACGGGCTAACCTTGATGTCTGATCTTTGAGATTTGCTGTGCTACGTAATGGTTGATGATCTGTATAAATTTGAAAATGTCGTCCTAGAAGATAAGCTCTAAAATTTTTCGTTGCCCAGACTATAGCTAAAAATTACCTTTCAATGGTGGAGTAATTTTTTTCTGCTCCATTTAATGCCCTACTAGCAAATGCGATTGGTCGGTCGCTCCCTACGTTGCCCTGCGATAACACTGCGCCTATTGCTTCGTTAATTGCATCCGTTGTAAGTAAAAAAGGTTTTGTAAAGTCTGGATATGCGAGAATTGGTGGCGAAATTATTGATTCTTTGAGTTTAATAAATGAATTTTGACAATCGTCAGTCCATGTGAATTTAACATCTTTCCTAAGTAAATTATTAATTGGTAATGATAATTTCGCCATATTGCCTATGAATTTTCTATAATAATTAATTAATCCCAAAAACGCTTGTACTTCTTTTTTATTTCTTGGCACCGGAATATTTTTTACGCATTCGACCTTAGAAGGGTCTGGCAGCGCCCCTAGTTCCGAACATTTATGTCCTAAATATATAACTTCGCGACGTAAAAACTGACATTTTTCTGTATTTAATTTTAAATTGTGTTCCCTTAATTTCTGCAATACTCTACTCAACCTAAGCTCATGTTCAGCTAAATTCTTTCCGTACACCACTATATCATCAAGGTAAACAAAGCAATCGATACCCTGTAAACCTGTTAATATGTGGTTCATTATTCTTTGGAAGGTCGCTGGTGCACCTGTTAAGCCAAATGGCATTCTGTTAAATTCGAAATGACCCAGTCCTGTACTAAAAGCTGTTTTTTCTTTATCTCTTTCTTCTACTTTCTTCTGATGATAACCGCTTGCTAAATCTAAGGTTGAAAAATATCTACTATGCCCTAACTGATCTAATATCTCGTCTATCCGAGGAATCGGAAATACTTGTTTAACTGTTACATCATTTAGTTTACGAAAATCTATTACTAATCTCCATTTTTTGCTACCTTCCTTACCACTCTTTTTTGGTACCAACAATAACGATGAATTCCAAGGTGAGGTACTTGGCGATATAATGCCGTCATCTAACATTTTTCCTACCTGTCTATTAATTTCTTCCCTATGTGTGTGGGGTAGCTTATATTGTTTCTGATTAATTGGCGTTTGGTTCCACTGTGTAGTTATTTCATGTTTAAGCGCAGGCGTGTATGTTAATTCATCGCCATCTAATGAAAAACATCATGATAAGAAATACACAGATTTTGTAAAGATGTAATTTCTTCTTTATTTAAAGTCTCATCAATTTTCATTTCCTCTAATAATTTGTTAATTTTGTTTGTAATATTTACTGAATTTATGCTGTTTATTGTAGAATTATTGGTATCCGATTCTTTATACTGATTAAAATTCGAAAATTTTGGTTTAAAAGTACTGTCTATTATAATTTCTTTTTCTGTAGCATTTAAAACTGAAACATAAACTCTATTTTTGCTAACATTCGATATGCTTTCGCCCAAATATACTCCTGGAAAAATTTCCTGTTTATGTATTAATACGATTGGAATTTTTGTTTTTAAATGTAATGATACTATCTTTGCGGTTCTCGCTTGAATTTTAATTTGTTGATTAAAAAAAATATTCTGTATTTCTGTCTGTGATTTCATGGGTAGTTTTATAATATGATTTTTATGTTTATCAAAGAATGTTATTGTTTTGTCTATCGCATTTATTACAGATCGATTCCATAAATTGTTACGTCCGATTATTCCGTCAGCTGGTACTCCTTGTTCAAGTGACACTACATGTAACATTAAAATTAAGCGCCTTATGTTAATATGTTGGATTTTGGTGGAACCTAATGTTCTAACGCACCCACCAAAAGCTCCCTTTAAATCCTTTTGTATACTCTCGTTAAAGTCTGGTAAACTTGTCATTGCATTTTCTTTTACTATACTGGCATCAGCTCCTGAGTCTACTAGTAAAATAAGTCTTCCATTTTTAGCTGCCTCGCAAGGTACTTCAATGAAAACGTCACTTACATTAGTTAAAACCGAGCTATCTCCATGTCCACTGCATATTATGCGATCACCTTCTTCTTCCTTTAATTCATATTTTAATTCATTGGTCTCCTCTGTTCTACGGAAATTTAATGGAGTAGTAAATTCAACCACAGTCTCTTCCGACGTCCGATCTACCATTCCTAACTCTATCGGCCCTATCTTACTATTATTATGGAGTCTCCAGTTTTCTGGCCTAGACTGAGCCCCTTGTGTATCCTGATTATAATTATTATTTCCTGCTGATTCAAATTTTCTTTTTGCGTGGCAATTATCTATTTTATGCCCCTGTGTATCCCTCCATGAGTATTTCATATTACTTGTATTATTTTTCCCGTTATACATCTTATTATCCTTATTAACAAAATTGCCAATATTATTATTAGCACATATCCAATTAGATTCGTGACCATAAGCTCCACATTCGTAGCAGAACGGCGTATTTTTCCTAATAATACAATCGTCCCTAGTATGCCCAAATTTACAACAAAATGAACATGTTGGAACACTCCATTTATAGTTACTTTTATTATTATTTATTTGTTGCAATTTATTTTCCGACTGAGTGTTTTCTAATTTAGTTTTTTCTATATAATTATATTCATCCTCTTCCGACCTTGGACTTCGCTGCATAAGAGCCTGCACATTTAAAGCTTCTTCCAACAATGTATCTAATGTTTCTGACTTACTACCCAACAGTACAACTTTTATCGTTCGATCCCTCACCCCTACTTTAAAAGAGATCAACACTGAACTCTCTAATTCCAAACTGAATACGTCATCTTCACTTATCTTTTTACTGTATTTTTTACTTCAATTTCCAAAGCCATGGATTGCAACTCATCTAATCGTCTCCCAAACGCTCTCAAACTCTCTTTACTATTTTGATAAGCTTTTTTAATCTCTTTTAGTACTGAATCTAAAGAAATTTCTTTTAAGTACGTATTTTTTAACAACTCGTATAATTCTTCTATTTTTTGAAACTGTTTTGTCCTCACTAATTTATATGCATCTCCCTCCAAACGTAACCTAACACATTTTATAAATTCCTCACTATCTGATTCTTTAATTTTTAACTTTGCTGTTTCACAACATTCAATAAATTTATACAATTCTGTTTCTAATAATGGAGATTCCGCCCCAGAAAAGTAAGGAACAACGTAATGAACGCGTTTCAATAAATTTTCAGTACCCATTATTAGTGTTTCTTATTTTTCCATTTACTTAATTATATAATTCACTATGCCTTTTTTAATTAAATTATTTATTTTGTTTTTACTAGTTTCATATTAAATAAACTTTTAACCATTTTTTAATTTATCTATTAAATTTTTTACAAATATTGTTTATCTCATTTTTATGTTTCATTATTTAAACTTTTTAATCTATATTTCGAAATCATATCAACATGTAATTTATGAATACTGAATTAATTTATTTATTGCATTTAATTTGGTTAAAATTTTCCAGTTTTGTTTTTAATTAATTTCGCAACATTATGAAAACATTACTGTAACAAAATTCTTATGTTATTCAATTTATTTAAATTCACAATTTTATTAATTATTATCATTTAATGACTCAAACTATTCTATATTGTTTCACTATTACTTTAAATGTGCTTTAATATATCAATTAAACAATTTTATAAAACATTTAGTTTACTTATTTAATTTTCTGATTTATCAAATTATATCATTTATGTTATTCATTTCTCAATTTTATTTCACAATTAATTTCAAAATGTTCCATTGTTTTTTCATTTTTTAAATGTCAATTTTCACAATCCCATGATTTTTACTTATTACAACTCTCAAACATGTCTCTTGTTTTATATCACAAATTTACAAAATTTTTATTTTTACCGCTCACATTTTTTTCACTATTTTTCACAATACTCACAAATGTAAAAAAATATTTTCCCTGATCCTAAATATTTATTTCTTCCAATATTAATCTCCATCCAGTCCTTCTCGTCCCTTGGGAGTTGATATATGGTTCGAAAACCGGCTGCGCCAAATGTTGTAATTAAAATGTCCGTTGCTTAGGCGTGAAGCCAAATGTCGCAACGTTCCTTTTATAATTACCCATGATGTCCTACCAGAGAATGTGCAACGTCGAAGTTCCATTTTTATTAACCGAAATAATTCAAACAAGTCTTTTCTTTTAAGACATACTTTTATTTACTCTAAAGTTATATTTTAATATTAACATTATTGTCTACTACTGAACTACTGATTTACCACTAACAACTGACTTAAAATCTAACTTAAACTATTATATGGAGGCATGTTTCAAATCTAAATGTTCCGGCAGAGTGCCGTGCGCAAATTCCACTCACTATTTGCTTCCGTAAGGGAAAAGGCCCTTAGCCAATCATGCTGCTGCTGGTATTACCCAGCTTCGCTCATACTGTTGCTAGTTCATTGGCTTGCTTGACTATGACACATATGTCCTACATTGCACTTTACTGCAACGTAACGATAACTGCATGAAATAGTCATCGCGTAAATAGGTCACGATACGTTTATAATATCAACGTATAGTGACTTACCAAAACACACTATGTTGACTTACAACAAGTGGCCGGACAACTTATTCGTTCATTGGCGATGTCAGGTTTGTAGGAAATTTTCCAAAATTTGACTTCGGTTTGAGTTTGGGATTCCTTCTTACTGAGCATGGCTCATTGAATCAGTATTAGTTCCGGCGCACTTTGAGTGCAACTGAGTGTTGTGAGTGCGGTGCTGTGGAGAACAGCGTTCACATTATCTGTGACTGCCCGTTGTATGAGGATATTCGTGGCGAATTGCGTGAGCTGTTTGCAAGTGGAATGATCGAGATAGGTAACATACTCTCCACCGCAGAGCGTGTTGCTTGTTTTGGTCGTTTTGCATGCGAAGTTTTCAGAAGGCGGCGTAGTAGTAGATAGATGGGTGTCAATATTCGCCCACCAGTCCCGAGCTATATGGAGCTCAACTGGTAGTAGTTACGTAAGTTGCTACGGAGCCTTTAATCTGGTACCACGGGTAAGCAGAAGCCCCTGAACATTTAGGTGCTACCTTGTGTTTAGCCTGCTTTTGCGGTTGGCCCTTCGGGGAGTATCGTGGTGGCTGTGGTTACTACCTAAATTTACGCGGGTAGAGTAGTTGCTCGGCGTGAAGTTGCGTCTTTCTCAACCGAGCGCCATGACACATAGAATGGAAGAGGATTAGATAGCCTCGCCTCTCACCAAGAGATAAGTTATGTCCACATTAAATTGTTACCTGCAGAGGGTACGTGTACCCTCCAATGGGGCGATGACTGACGCATTGTATTAGTCTGTGCTTAAGCGCACTGTGGGTTAAGGCTGTCACAGCAGGATCCCACATAAAAACCAGCATATTATTTATAACTTCATATTCGTCTTCTTTTATTTTATATTTACACCTTTAATTAGGGATATATATGCGCTTGAATTCAAGTGTAATATAGAGTTCGAAATTAACTTAAACATCAAGTGAAGAACCACATTTTATTTATAGCTTACAATTAAGTTAAATCTCGAATGTATATTGAATGACGGAATTCAAGTTTAGGTAAAGGCTAGATTCAATTGAATAAAAAGCTAACAGTTTGGCTGGAGAATGATATGGTTTTCAAGCTTACAATCACAAAAAGTTGAAAGCTTTTCTCCATTGAAAGTTCGATATCCATGTTCAATATACATTCGATAATCACTTAATATTCAGGTTTTTGGTTTATTGGGAGTTGCCATTTCCGTGGTATATTTCCCATGTGTGGTATTTTTAAGTACAGTGGAAAATTGACAAATTTGTAAAATAATTTTTTTTGTGAGAATTTGTGTATCAAGTTTGAATTCTATGTAATTTTTTTTTTAATTTTTTTTATTATTATTGTATTTATTATTATTTTTATTTTGTTTAAAAATCGTATATTTTAATTACAAATAAATGTTTTGTAAAATTAAAACATATGTTACTGACTAAGTCAATTAGAATTAGCAGTCTACTCAACGTAGTCCACTTCGTTTTATAACAAAAATACGGACCGTATACGGCACTGAAACGTAACGTAGACTACTGAGGTCACTCCGTTTTATTTTTAAAATACGGTCCGTTAACGGTCCGTCGATACTGTATCAAAAACTGTTTCGAATACCGTTTTCAATGTCGCATATTATCCGTTCTCTGTACCGTATACGGCTCCGTAATACGGTACGTTTACGGAATCTGATTCCGTATATGCTGTACCGTTAACGGCACGTATACGGTACGGATAAAACGCGACATTGAAAACGGTGTTCGAAACAGTTATTTTGTGGTTCAAATTGACCTGAGGTCCGTGCATTCATTATATTATTAATGAAAGTTATTTGTTTGTTAACTTTAATATTGTTCGTACACGATCATATTGCTAAGTCAATAAAATCGACGAAATTTCAATAAAAGTAACTACACGCTGCAAAAAAAGGGCTCTCTCAAACATAATTTTGCAGGCATTAACATGTATGTTTGGAATTTTATGTAAACATAATATATAATTGAATCATTTGTAAACAGGGTTGTATTGACACTTGAACAGTGTTTTAATGAGCTCTGACTTACATTATAATATCCCGGAAATATTTTTATGTTGCCCTTAAAAATGAAATATGTTCTAATGGAAACATAATAAAAAATCCTGAAAATAAAATGTTGTTTATTTATTAATTTTTATTAAAAATCTTTAAACATGCACAGTGGGTATTTATAATAATTGAATTCAAATTTTTAAATACAAAAATAAATAATTCGTTAAAACTGCAAGTACAAGTGACAGCATCAATGCACAATTGCACCTGCAGATGCTAAACCAGACGATCCAGGCTCGCTTTATATTTGGTACAGTTACAGTTGGTCTCAGTACAGCACATAGCGTAGGCAAGGAATTCACGGAGGCTTGTGCTTAATTTTTATTATTATAAAATATTTTAATATATATCATATAAAAAGTTAATTAAAAATAATTTTTTTTTAGTAAATTTTACTTCATTTAATAGAATATGTACATAGAATATGTAGCCGCGGTAGCTCAGTGGTTAGAGCGTTGGACTGCGAGCCGAAAGGTCCGCGGTTCAAGACTGGACTGGGGCTAACAACATCTTTTCATAGAAACATTTTTCTATACCGCGCTACCTCTCGGCAGTAAATGGCAAACCTACGAGAGTAAAACATTGGCTATGAAAAGCTCTCACCTGCCGTTCGGATTCGGCAATAAACTGTAGGTCCCACCACTTTGTGTACAAATATAACACGCTTAGCTAAAAATGGTGAGAGAGCTCGGCCTAAGTTCTTATAGAGCTGTAGTGCCAAACTATTATTATTATTACATAGGTATGCATTAAAATGAGAATAAATGCAAGGTGTTTGTTTTTACTACATTGTCAGTTGAATTGTTCAGTAAAAATGATGTAGTAAAAACAACTACTTCATTTATTCAAATATGATTTCATTTTTATTAGGACGGTCAGCAACTAAAATTTAGTTAAATTCAACTACATCTTTATTCAATTTTAATGCAGTATTTTTTGGGTGAATATTATATTTTCTCACTCATACATAAATAACTTGAAATACATCCCTGCAGGATCAGTGATAGATATATGACCCGTAAATTTACTAGTAATGAAAACTAAAATTTTTTGCGCGTTGGTTTGCCACCATTTTTTATTTTTATGTTATTCATTACGTTTGCAACAGCAGCGACTACAGCAGGAGTTTCAAAAAAATGTTACTTAAATTATAAACAATTGATAAACACTAAAAGTATATTGAAAAGAGTATTTTTATATATTGCTTATTTATCTATTTATATTATAGATATCATCAAAGTTGAAGGGTCGTCTGCATTAAACAAATGCATTTTAAATCTACAAAGCAAACATTTCATTAAACGCAATAAAAATGAAAAATATAGAATTTTGGGTTTTTGGTTTTATTTGATCTAATTTTGGTTAGTTTACTATTTATTTAACCGTCACTAACCTCAAAATGAAAACAGTTTATGTTTCGTAAAATATTTCGTAAATTTACCAGTAATTTAATCGTCACGTATTACCAAAAGAACTGTGACAAACATATATTCAATTGTACTTTACTGTAGATAAGTGAGAAAGAGATAAAAATTCACACGCACACAAAAGTTTCCGTCATTTATGTCCCGACGCTCTTAAAAACGTTATAGATACTTTTACTGAAACTTTCAGTTTTGCTACTACCCAATAAACCAAAAACCTGAATATTAAATGATTATCGAATGTATATTGAACATGGATATCGGAGCTTTCACTGGAGAAAAGCGTTCAACTTTTTGTAATTGTAAGTTTGAAACTTGAATAGCGTTCTCCAGCAAAACTGGTAGCTTTTTATCCAATTGAATCTAGCCTTTACCTTAACTTGAATTACGACCTTCAAGTTACACTTGAATTCAATATATATTTCCCTAATTAAAGGTTTAAATATAAAATAAAAGAAAACGCATATAAGTTATAATACTATATATTTAAACGAATTAAAGTATTGTTACGAAAAGAGGTAATTTGCTCCACTGTGCAAGCAATCAACAATAATAAATGAGACGCAAGATAATCAGCGCACTAATCAATGTGTTAGAAAGAGACGGAAGATCATTCAGCGCACTATGCAATGCGCGAGAAAAGATGGAAGATCAGCACATTAAAACACATGAGTGCGAAGGAGATGCCAATAGCATGCGTCATTCACGAAACGAGTAGAAGGTTCTCGAAACAAGTCGAAGCTTGTCGAAACGTGTCGAACTGATGCCTGCAGTATATAAGGCCGCGCATCTGAGGCACTGTATTTCAGTTGTGATTTAATAGTGAACTAGTGCGTCTCGTGAGTGAACATTGTAAAGATAAATTGTAGTAATTCAGCAGTTGATATAAGTGATTATTCTTTAAGTTGTTATTTAAATTAATAAAGTTAATTAATACTAGTTGAAATAATACTAGTTAAAACCAAATAAAAGCGCGTTTTTATTTTGTACACAATCCAGCGATACGAACTCGTAGAACAGTTTTCCGTAGACTGAATTTTCGTAACAGTATGTTCTACAGCTGCAACAGCACCTGCACCGGTGGCAGTGTACAGGAACTTCTTGTGAAATCCACGACGTTCCGCGAAGTGAATCCAATTGCGCCACTGCGATGTATAACATTGCCATGTTCACGTAAAATAGCAGTGTTGTCTGCGTATGAATGAAAATATATTAATATTTCATAAACGTATTCTTAAATCTTGACCACTTACATTGTATATCAGCTCATCGTGCATTTTCAGTGCAGTAGAATTCTCGTGATGACTTTCGTGTTTGGACCTGCACTTATATATTAATTGATTTCTCTGTTTGCTAATTCAAGCGAAAAACAATGATCTCACTTATTGTGTGAATGCAGTGGCACATATGTAGTGGTGAAAAAAAAGAAAATTTTCTTGTTGACATTTAATTTATCACGTCACTGGGTTGCCACTGAGTAATTTGTGTAGTGAATTTCGTGTCAAGTTTTTTAACTTCGAAAACCAACGTTGAAATAACATTCATTTATTCGGCTTGATCATGACATTACATCCTTACTGGTTATAAAAGAAAATTCTCCAAATTTATCGAACCTTAAACTCATTGCTTATTGGGTAGTAATATTACTGCTCACATGACCGGTTGTGTTCTTGCTGGGCTATATAAAATCTATGTAGGTGTCGTGTAATTGCTATTTAGTTTCTCTAAAAAGGTTTACTGAAACTTCCCAAGAAACAATTCGTTCCGCGTAGGTGAACGGAATCATATTTCGGACACGAACCGAATTCTGAATCCGGAAACTTTTTGGTGATCGGGTTTTAAAGAACATCGAAAACGTTTTCAAATCAGTTGAAAATCCCTTATAACGTGCCGTAAACGTGCCACTGTATCGTACACTAAGAAAACAAGATGTTTATGAAAGTCTTCCCAATAAGCAACGAGTATAAGGTTCGATAAAATTTGAGAATTTTCTTATACAGCCAGTGTGGATCTAATGTCATGATCAAGCCGAATAAATGAATGTTATTTCAGAAAATTTTCATTTCTTCCGTCACTTCATATGCGCCACTGCATTCGCACAATCAGTGAGATTATTGTTTTTCGCTTGAAAAAGCAAACAGACAAATCAATTAATATATAGCTGCAGGTCCAAACATGAAAGTCATCCCGAGAATTCTACTGCACGGAAAATGCACGATGAGCAGATATACAATGTAGGTTAGTTTTGTGAGGGGGTGTTGCTGAAATCTAATCAGCAAACACTCACGGGGGCCTAGTGGTCCACTGTGTTCCCTTTTTATCTGTGTGGAAGCTATATTTTGTTGACAACTGTGGTTTAGTTTCTTCGAAATCAACCTGATCTTCTTACGAACCCTAGAAGATTTTCAATTGGATCTTCAACTATTTCTTCCAGTTCTCCAAAGAACTTGTTCCCCATGTACTGGAGTCGGCGCGTTTGGAGATTTGGACAGTCGCATAGTAGATGTACGATTGATTCTACTTCCTCAATTTCTTTGCAACTCCTGCAGTGGTCGGGCGCGGGGATGCCCAGTCTGTGCGCCATTGTGCCGATTGCACAATGTCTTGTCAGGACGCCAATGAGGATGCGGGTAGCTTCATTTTGTAATTTATCAGGCTTTTTGTTCTTTTTTTTTATTGGTGTGTGTCCAGAGACGACGTGAGATAATGCAGTCGTCTCTAGATGACCAGTTGGCGTTTGTTTTTTTCGTCGTTTTAAAGTCAATATGCCTTCTTAGGACACCTAATAGAATCCTAGTCGAAGAACATGCATCCTCTATTCTACGTGCAGAACCCTGTCGCGCTAGCTCATCGGCTTGTTCGTTCCCTTCTATAATGCAATGTCCGGGAACCCAGCATATGGTTATCGCATGCGTTTGACTTAGTATGTTGAGTGATCGGCGACAATTGAGTACTGTGTTTGATTTTTTGTCCGCATTGTCTAGTGCTAAGATGGCAGCCTGACTACCGACAAAGATTGTAATCTCCGATGGATCCATATTCTTTGTTTGGATGGTCTGTGCTGCATTATATATCGCGAATATTTTTGCTTGAAAGACACTGCAGTCGTCGAGAAGTCTATGTGACTCGTGAATTTGCAATGCGTCGCAGAAAATGGAAAAAGGGATCCAGTCATTATTTCCATCTTAGACCCGTCAGTAAATACTTGAAGGTGGCTATAGCTTGTAGGTATTACGATGGAGTAGTTTGGAATTATTTCCATCTGTTGTGTTATATAGTCTGTTTTTGGGAGTTCGATCATGCTGAAAACTTCGAGGATAGACGTGTGTCCATATGAGAGTTGCTTCCAGAATCCTGATTCTCTAAGTCGAATCGCGTTATTTGCTGCTGTACTCCTAATGATGTCGTCTACTAGCAGAAGATTCATCATGATCTCCATCACTATTTGTCGGGTCGATTTCATTGAGCCTGTAATACTGGTTCATGCCAGTCTTTGTACTTTTCTCATTCTCCTAAGAAATGTAGTCTTCTTTATCGCTTCCCACCATACAGTAGAACCGTACGTTAATATTGGTCTGACGATCGCTGTGTACATCCAGTGGATTATACTTGGTCTCATGCCCCATCGTTTACCGACAGTTTTCTTGCATGAATAGAGAGCACATAGTGCTTCTTTCACTCTTTCTTCTGTGTTGCGTTTCCATCGAAGCTTACTGTATAGTATAGTTCCGAGTTATTTCGCTTCACTAGATATTGCGATTGTACAGCCATCAAGTTTTGAAAGCTCAAAGTTTCCAATTTTTTTTTTATTTGTGAAGAGTACGAGTTCAGTCTTGGAAGCGTTTACTTCTAATTCGTTTTGTCCTGCCCACATTGACAGTTCTTTCAGTGCAGTTTCCATAACGCTGTTAATAGTAGGAAGGTATTTTCCGCAAACCAAAATTACTACATCGTCTGCACATGCTACTGCTTTTATTCCTTTATTTCTTAGTATTGCTAGGATTTCGTCAACTACTAGAAGCCAGAGAAGGGGAGATATAACCCATCCTTGCGGTGTACCCCTAGTTATTGTTTTCCGTGCTTTACTAATACCCAACTGTGAATTATTCTGTTGTTTAGCATTTTATAGATCCATTGTGTTGTCTTGGTTTCTACCTGAACTTTATCTAAAGCGGTTTTTATGGATTCCGTTTTTACGTTGTTAAACGCTCCTTCAATATCCAAAAATGATGTTAGTGTGAAGTCCTTGTAGTGTAGGTTCTTTTCAATTGTCGTAACTACCTCGTGCGGTGCTGTTTCAATGGCTTTCCCCTTAAGGTAGTCGTGTTGATAGCTGCATAGGTTGTTATCATTTAGTTTTAGTCTAATGTTTTGGTCAAGAATTCTCTCCAGCGTTTTAAACATAAACGATGAGCGGTTTATTGGCCTATAGTCCTTTGCAGTAGAGTGTGTTGTCTTTCCCGCTTTGGGAATGAATACCACTCTGACTTTTTTCCATTTCAGCCTAAGACAACTTTTGAAGATTGCCTTTAGCCATGTACCAATTGCTGGAATAGCATGTATCAACATGGCTGGTGTCATCCGGTCCTGCGGATTTGTAGGGCTGTTAACATACTGTCGGTTCCGATTTTATTGTGATTCGGTGCCAAGAGTCTATTGTAAATCGGCTCCGAGATATATGTAGGGGTCGTGTCGTCAGGGTCTCTACAGCCTGGGAAGTGGACTTCCATTAGAAGTGCAAGAGATTCTTGGCTTTATTCGGTCCAGATATTGTCTGGTCGTCTGATGTAGCTGGGTATTACAGGGTCCTTTGCATCATTGGTCTTTTCAATTTCTGCACAGAATGTTTACCATGATTTGAATTTAGCGTCCCTTATGGATTTCGTATAGGTATTTAGTTTTGACCTATACTTGATCCAGTCAATTTTAAGCTTACTTATCCTGGCCTTGTTATGTAGTTTCCTAACCTCTGTTCTCTGCTTTTTTAGTTCACTTGTCCACAAAGAATTTTCGGTAGTTTTGTAACGGCGAGAGATTGGTTGAAACTTTAAGAAGGCTTTGTTCATTTTCTTCGTGATCATGTCCACCGCGGAGTCTATGGATATACTGTCAGCAAAAGAAGTTTCGCATGTATGCGGAACGTTTTCTGATATCCACTCTGAATATTCTGACCACTTGGTTTCGCAGGATTACTAAAATGTTTTATATTACTAGGTTTGAAGTTAAGGTTGAAAAGTATTCTAAAATGGTCCGAAAAGGAGTTTTTAGAAGACACTTTCCAGTCTTCGACCTCAATCAGTTCAGTATTATTGATTAAAGTCAGGTCAAGGATTTCTTCTCTTACTCTATTTTGAAAAGTGGGGTGATCTCCCCTGTTGCACAAAATAAAGTCCGAAGATATAAGAAATTCAAAGATGGACTCACCTGGCGTTGGCGTCCCTGCCGATCACCAGTGGCAGGTTCCGTGTGTTCGCATAGTCTGCAAGTTCTCGGACTGCTCTCAGAGGGGGGTCTTCTTCGTCGTATGGCATATAGGCTTTTCAACCAGTATTGCCACCGTGTCATCATTACTGTAATTGTGTAGGAAGAAATCATTTAGTGTTTTCATAGCTAGAATACAGTATCTTATCTTACCTCCATTTGTACAGTGAAACAGATTGTAATGTTTCGATCTTAGCTCTTGTACCTGGTTATGTGCTATCGAGGGTTCTTGGAATAAGACCACGACTACATCGTCTTCAGTTAAAAGGAGCATTAGGTCGTCTGTTGCGGCTTTGCAGTGGTCCAAATTAAGGGTGGTTTTTCTGGGGTGCAGGTGCTTAAATGTAAGTGGCCAAGTGAACTATGAAAGCGATAGTGGATAGAAACATCTGATTGTCGCCTCAGGCTACTTCCCCTATGACTCACTACTGCCTCCTCCGCCGAAGGCAATTGTTGAGCTCATAGAGTACTGTGATTTTAAGGAGACCGGCCTTATTCTTTGCTGTGACGCTAATGCTAACACACTGTGTGGGGCAGCAGTAAATGCAAACGCACGAGGTACCACACTTCTTGACTTCATCATGACCTCCAATTTGAACTTTCACAACACTGGTAATAAACCCACGTTTGTGACTGCTAGAAGACAAGAAGTGATTGACCTTACTTTGTCTAACTGTAGACTGAGAGAGTCAATCTTTAACTGGAAGGTTCTTAAAGAAGATTATTTATCGGACCATAGGAATATCGAGTTTCATACTGACCGAGAGGTGCTGCCCTCTATGACGGTAAGAAACCCTAGAAAAACGAACTGGGCACGCTTCAGACATGAACTTGAGAATTCCCTCAATATTCCTGTCAGAATTCGTACCAAAGAAAGTATTGAGACGTCCGCTCAAGTTATGAACGATGTCATTACGAACATGTCCGGTACGAAAAACGTTATCAAGACCTCCCGTTCCTTGGTGGAACGCTTGTCTTGAAACCTTGCGCAAGGATTCCAGAAAGCTTCTAAATAGGGCCCTAAGGAGCAACTTAGACTCTGACTGGTTTCTTTATCGAGCTAAGCTAAAATAATATAAGAAACTAATTCAAAAATCGAAAAGTGTTTCTTATAAAGATTTCTGCAGTAGCATAGAATCCTGCAGTGAGACTTGAAGATTGGTCAAGTTTCTTAAAAGAGACCGAACTGCTTGACTGGACTCATTGCGGAGACCTTATGGCTCGTATACTGAGTCTAAGACAGAGGCACTCAGTGTCCTAGTTGAGACTCACTTTCCGGGAAATTAAATCCACATAGGGCCACTTTGTAATCCCAGCACTGGGGACTGCTATAACAACTCTAATGTGACAAAACATGACTGGCAGGTTGCCAGATTGGTTGTGTACGATGAAGCTATCCAATAAGCCGTGGCCACTTTTGATGGCTTCAAGTCACCTGGACCGGATGGCATCTACCCAGTCATGCTACAGGAAGGTAAAACCCAATTGCTACCATGCCTAAAGAAGATCTTTAGAGAAAGTCTCGCATGGGAACTTTAGTAATGAAGTAGCCTTCATTACTAAAGTTGGAAGAGAAGACTATTCCATAGCCAAGAGCTTCAGACCCATTAGTATGATGTCTTTCATACTAAAGTGTCAAGAAAGACTAGTTGAGTTGCACATCAGAAAAACATCGGTGTCAAGGTACCCACTATCATCAAGTCAACGTGCCTACCAACGTGGAAAATCCTGTGCAACAGCATTGCAACATCTGGTTGGACGGATCGAGTATGCTTTTCAGAGGAAGATGTACGTGATGGGCATATTTGTTGACATCGAGGGTGCTTTTGATAATGCGACTTTTGATGGAATGTGTGACGCAGCTAGAAGGCATGGAATAGATGAAATATTGGTCAAATGACTAAGGTCAATGCTAATGTTTAGGACCATCACTTCTGAGGCGGAGTGCGATCAGTATATTATGGCATTGGTGAATAGAGGTTGTCCTCAAGGAGGCGTTCTCTCCCCCCTTCTCTGGTGTATGCTGGTTGACTTTCTGGTCAACGATCTCGATGGACCAGGTGTCTATTCCCAGGCCTATGAAGATGATGTTGCCAGTCTAGCCACAGGCTTTTCCCTCAATGAGGTCTGTGTTAAAACAAAACTCATTGAACCGAATTTAAAGCTGGTGTAGTGCAAACGGACTTTCCGTCAACCCTCACAAAACAGGGATTATTCTCTTCACTAGGAAAAGAATAATGACAGGATTATCTCTACCAGTACTTAAGGGTGTCACTATTCCTCTGTCTAACGAAGTAAAATATCTGGGCTTAACTCTAGATAGTAAACTACTTTGGATAAAACATGTTGAAAATAAAATTTCGCGAGCATTGAATGCCTTCTGGCAATGCAGAGGAATTTTTGGGAAGACATGGGGACTATCGCCGAGCAAAACCTTATGGATTTACACGGCAATGATAAGACCAATGATATCATATGCATCGGTAGTCTGGTGGAACAAGCTGTCGCGAAAATGCGTGACAACTAGTCTTGCCGAGATTTAGAGAACCGTGTGTCTGGGTTTTACGGGTGCCTTTCTCACTACACCTGGTCCAGCACTGAATGCAATCCTATACCTACCACCACTTGACATCTTCATCAGAGACTAAAACGAGGTGGTTTCTGGTTTAATGTTTCCTTGAATATCTCTGACATTGCACTTGACACTCCCTTAGACACCTGTCTACTGAAAATGCCCTCTGATGCAATGATAACAGAAATATTAATAATAATAATAATAATAGTTTGGCGCTACAGTCCAGTATAGAACTTCGGCCGAGCTCTCTCACCATTTTGAGCTGTGCGTGTTATATTTGTACTCAAAGTGGTGGGACCTACAGTTTATTGCCGAATCCGAACGGCGGGTGAGAGCTTTTCATAGGCAATGGTTTTACTCTCGTAGGTTTGCCATTTACTGACGAGAGGTAGCGCGGTATAGAAAAATGTTTCTATGAAAAGATGTTGTTAGCCCCAGTCCAGGCTTGAACCGAGGACCTTTCGGCTCGCAGTCCAACGCACTAACCACTGAGCTACCGCGGCTACAGAAATATTACCAAGACGAAATTTTGAGGTCTTCCAACCTGACATTCAAGACTGGCTAACGCCCGACTGTGAGCCATGTAGAGGGTCACACCGTATTTTCACAGACGGCTTCAGAACCGATCAGGGATCTGGTGCTGGAGTGTTTGTGGAACCGAATGACCGCAGACTTCACTTCGCCTTAGGCAACAATGCCTCGGTATTTCAAGCCGAAGTCTATGCTATACTTATGGCTATGGACTACATTGCGGATAATAGATGGCAGAACAGGGCTATATCAGTTTTCAGCGATAGTCAGGCTGCTCTTATGGCTTTGAACAACCAGGTCATCACATCCAAAATTGTACGTCAATGCAGATCACGTCTCAATTGTGTTGGTAAATACAATACACTGAAACTGATTTGGGTGCCGGGCCATAAAGGAGTTTCGGGCAATGAAACATCTGACGAACAAGCATGTGCTGGATCTGAGGATAATCCATTTGGACCAGAACCTGTGCTTGGACTACCTGCATCTACGGGAAAATTCGTCATCAGCTCTTGGGTCGCCTCTGCACACAAGAGCAGATGGCTGAATGAGACGAAATGCGGATTCTCAAAGCTCATGACACCGACGATAACCAAAAGATCGGTCTCGTTTTTACTTTCCTTAAGTAGAAAGGAGTGCAGAAAACTGACGGGACACAACGCATGTGAAAAACACATGAACGCAATCGGCCTGGCCGAAAACGCCGTATGTTCTGCCTGCTACGAAGAAACTGGCTCCATAGAGCACGCAATCGAACTTGCCGAAAGCGCCTTATGTTCTGACTGCTACGAAGAAACTGGCACCATAGAGCACTATCTCTGTGACTGTCCAGCATTTTCTAGAATTAGAAGGCTGATCTTTGGCACAGACGTGATGAGAGAGGATCAACTTCACTCTCTATCACACAATAGCCTTCTTAGATTCAATAATGAATCTAAGAAGTATCATTAAAAACCAGGGAACTGGGTCACAGCACAATGGATATAACCCTGTCTGAGTGCTGTGGCTCTTTTTTTTATCCCTGTGTGCTTATTGCTGTGGGTTTTTTCGCGTGATCTGGTGCACTCACGCTGACATGGCCACGTTTTTCTTGATGCTATTCATCAGTTTGCCACGGCCGCCCACTTGCGAGGTGCCACCTAACTCAGGGGAACTGTCGCTGCTGTTCTCGCTGCAGCACTCATAATTGCTGTTTCCGTTGTGCGTATGTCCCAGTTCGGTGTTTGCCGCAACCGCTGCTGCAGGTGCCGCCGCTGCCTTTAGTTCACACAAATCGGAGCTGTAGCTGATCATGCTGGAGTCCATTAAGGTAACAGACAGAGGTTGTTTCGTCCAGAACGCCACATGTGCTGCTGGCGTAACCACCGCTGTGGTTGCTCAGTGCGCGCTGCAGTCAGATAATCATGGTTCTCGCGATGTCTACGCCACTGTCGCTGCCGTCGCAGAATTGGGACTGATGTTGTTGCTGTTGACACTTCATGCAGATATCGTTTAATTCCAGAGCACTCATTTTGCTACACAGCAACTCTTCACTTTACGTCCAGGCAGCGGTTGTAAATTAGTTCTGAAATTAAATGGTGTAAAACAATATGAAAAATGCTATCACTGACCTACGATTTTCTGATTCCAATTGAAACCTCTTCCACGAACATCATGGTTACGTACATGTACTGAAAATAATTAAAATATAATTTATATAAAGACAAGAGAAAATATCTTACATCAACAAATTTTGAAAATTCAGTGCGGAACATTTTCTTTGGTGATTCTATTAGCAAAGCAACTATGTTGTTTTTATTTAATTTTTGTTCACTTATCGAAAGACAAAACAAACGACACAAAATCGAATGCCACTAGAAAAATTCTCTGAGCGAAAGAAGTCGAAAAAAGAAAACAACTCATCTGATTGAAAATGGTTGCATTTCGCAGTTCAGAAAACTTCCGAGCGGAGCTGAGAATACACTGGGTTATGTTAAAACTCGATTGAATATTGAATGTCGACTTCAAGTTTAGATAAAAGATAGATTCAATTGGATATAAAGTTACCAGTTTTGCTGGAGAACGCTATGGGTTTCTAGCTTATAATTACAAAAATATGAACGCTTTTCTCTAGTGAAATATTCGATAACCATGTTCAATATACATTCGAGAATAAGCTAATATCCAGGGTTTTGGTTTATTGGGCTGCTGCAACTATCTGTTTACACAGTGTTGCGTTCGAAATTGCGAACTCTTTCGTAATCAAGCGCACGACATTCCTGACTAAAATGTACGCCATTGGCTCAGATTTATGTATTAAAAGAGGAGCAAATTCTGAAAAAAGGAGACATAGACATCTAACCTCTTTTTCAAAACTAAATCTGAAATAAATATTGTTCAAAACAAAGAAAGCGGAAACGAGAAACATTTTGAAATCTGCCAATCAAAAACGAGGTGAAGCAATACTGATGACGCATTTTGATCAAGAATTAGAACAGACATATCAAAACAATATCGGACGTAATCTGAGACCGAAAGGAAAATTGATGACAAACAAAACAAATGATTTTTTAATGTTTTTTTTTGTTTATTACAGTGTCTTATGAAATTGTTCGAACAGTTCTTTTTACATATAAAATTGATTTGTTTTTGAACAGTTAATTTTACATAGAAAATAACTTTAATATTAAATTAATTAAATTACTGAAATATGCATAATGTAACACACAGAAAAATACTCTTTTGGCATGAGGTTAATTGGACCAACGTTTCAGTGTTGCAACCGAAATACATTTGTTGTAACCTCATGTCATTAAAATGAACGTACCTTATTTTTCTACAACCGAAATGTTAGTCCGCGCAACTGCACGTTCGGTTGCCGTAACCTCATGATTGCATTTTTCATTCTGCCAAAATTGACATTCGTGCATTTGTTACGGCTATTGATTAAGTTGTTGTATCAACAAAATAAATGACAAACGGCAACCTCATGTCTATCAGCAGTTCGGTTGCCAGTTTCATGCCAACAACTATGAATACATGCAGAAATAAATAAACGTCAAAAATTTTCACATGCCGAAGACAATAGGAAATTCATTAATTAAGTTACGAAATAAATATACAAATGCGAAATAAATATACAAATATTAATAAAATAATATATTTATTCAATACAAATTGCTCATTAGCTAGTGAAATATAATGTAAATAAAAAATTTGTGACCAATGGAAATATTTTTTTTTTATTCATTGGTAATGAGGAAATAAAAAATAAATGCATGCATATACATGTATCTTTTCATAGTGTTTTTTTTACGGAGCATGAATTAGTAGATATACTTCTAAATTGTGTGCGCGACAATTTTACTCAATTATATATATATATTTATATATATATATATATATATATATATATATATATATATATATATATATATATATATACACGGATAGAATTTTTTGAATATGTTTGAATGTAATTAAAAAGTAATACGAAATTACCATATATGTATTAGGAATGAAATATAATTAAATTATAATCGACATTAAATTTATTTTTGTTCACGTGTAAACATTATTATATTGTCCAACAGTATCTGTCGAATTTACTATAAATATGTTACAATACCAACATCAAATTTTAATTGCATTTGAATAAACTATTTCTTGGCAATTTACTTGGTTAAAACTATGTTTCGAAACACACAAAATGGTAATCAAATCTAAATACAACATATGTTCGCAACGCTCGTCTTAATTCGATAATTTATCGACTGACGAAGTTGGCAACGTTGTGCAGCATTTGCAACGTACGCCATCTTTTGACATCGTTTGAACATATTGATGTTTAAAAACAAACAATAAAGAAATTGGATTTAAATTAGTGTATTTTTGCAACATTCTTCTTGTATACGAAGTTGACACTCGTTGACCACTCGGTGATCGGCATTTTCTGCGTACGTTTCTTTTGTTGTTCGTTGAGAAAACGTGTTCGCGTCGGTAATAATTTTGTTATTTGTAAATTAAATAAATATATAAATTGTGTTACAAAAAGTACAAATAGTAAAGCGGATGTTTCAATGCGACTTGCTTTGCTTGCTTTACTGGCTTCTGACAGTTTGGTAGTTGTCAAAGCCTACGAAGCTTTTCAAATAGAAAATGTTTCAATTCTTTCGACTTCAAAAGCTTTGAACACTTTGTATTTAGTCTAGCCCCATATGAACGCATGTAGTTCTATTCATCTGTCAAAGCCAAGCAAGCAAGCAAAGCAAGTCGAATTGAAACATCGGCTTAACAGAGTATAACATAGTGCAGTGTATAATTTCTGAAACTAATGTGAAAAAACCACAAATAAAAATCTGTGTTTCGATTTTCAAACAGAATTTGGCATGTTTTTTACAAAAGCCTTCGTGAATTCCTTGCCTACACTATGTGCTGTACTGAGATCAACTGTAACTGTACCAAATATAAAGCGAGCCTGGATCGTCTGGTTTAGCGTCTACTGGTGCAATTGTACATTCATTGATGCTGTCACTAGTACTTGCAGTTTTAAACGTATTATTGATTTATGCATTTAAAAATGATTTGTGCATTTAAAAATTTGTATATGAATCCAATTATTATAAATTCCCACTGTGCATGTTTAAAGATTTCTAATAAAAATAAATAAAAAAAAACATTTTTTTTTTATTTTCAGGATTCCTTTCCAAAAATATTTAGATATGTTTTTATGCAAACATACTACTTTTTGAACTGAAACAACTGATATGTTTCACTCAATTTGTTATACATCTTAACGATATGAAGTCAAATTTAGTTATAGTAAAAACATTATTTTTCATAGTATTTTTTTTAAATTGTCAAATGTCACAAATTTACTATGTTTAATTTGAATTTACACTGTGTAATAATGTTTTTTTTTTGTTTACAATCTGCTGCATATTAATTTACTATGATTGATAACATATTTACTTCAGAAATAAATATTTCAAATTATTTCGTATATATGTATTTATTATATTTAAATAAAAAAAACACACTAAATAGCACCTCCTACATTGTGGCGCAGTCTCGTACAACTTTGTGACTGCCTGTGTCAGCCGCAAACGCAGCAGGACGGTTCTTCGCTTGATCGAATCTGCCGAATTACTTCCGCTCCTGTGCAATGTTCACGGACTTGGAGCTTCAAACGACCGCAAGGGCCTTCAGCAACCCAGTTCAGCATTAAATATCCACGAGGAATTATTTCACATGGTTGCTACAACTATCCAACTCCATGTTTAAAGGAGACACACCTGGCAAAGACGCTGAGCAAATTAGACATGAGATTCCGCTGTATTTCGAGGAACAAAAATGCAGGACAAAAATGCCGATATCGCCTCCTAAGAGCTGCAAACCGCTGACGCCGTGCAATACGAAATTTCGTTACGTGCTACATGTTGTACAAATAACAACAGCTACAACAAGTTATAATTAATTAAATTTGTGATAGTATACCCGCAGTCTACCGAGTTAGGCAGTAGTTGCTTGCTACTTGGGAGCATTGAATTATGTTGAAACAATTCAGTCAAGAGATTAGCTCTATTAACCGTGTCGGGGAATGTCTGTTCCAGGGACTTAACACCTTTGGAATATCGGTTCCAGATCCAAGATTTTTAAAATAGAGGTTTCGGTTCCTATAACATTTTCGAATAACGGTTCCGATTCCGGTTCCAAAAATCGAAACGATTTCGGTACATTACGGTACCTGATAGGGATTAAATTATCGGGTCCAGTTCTATTTTAAAGATTTATAAAATAGCGGTTCCGGTTCTAAACAAAAATATATTTCGCTTCATTTGATGAAATGAATTTACATTTATACAGTTTTGTTAGCTTTAAGTTTCTTTTCTATGTAAATAGGACAAGTTGTGCCTTAGAAGCATTACTCCCAAGTAGTTTTGTCTTACCCACGTTGATTATTTTACTATGTTTTAACTAACCTGAACATGTAATATGCATTGAGCGTGCGAGCGTCAGTATCAAGACACGATTCAGCTCTTCGCTATCACCAAAAGCCACATAGCCCGGTGTCTTTTCATTGAAATAATGCGACAACTGTGGCTGCACTTCGGCAGATCTAGGTCCAGAGATTAGACGCAATGTGGTAGATTCAAAACTGCATTTCTACATTTCAACTCTTTTAAATTAAACATTAGCTGCGTTCCCGTGGTACTTGAACCAGATCTGTTTCACGGGAACGCCATCGGTTCTATTTTAAAAATTTGGCAGCACTGTTTTCTTCTGCCCTTTCTTTTGCAACACAAATTCTTCTTCTTATTAAGTGCTATTCACAATAGCATAACATCACCACAAACAAATTTACTCTTGATACGTACAGTACCAGATCAGTAATTGATCTAAAATCGAACCTGGTTCTAATTGTTTGTTTTGATTTTGTATTAGAAAATGATCTACAGATCAGGATCAAAAACCACGGGAACACAGTTATTAATAAACAATGCATATTTACTCAAAAATTCTTTAATACCAAAGTGATTCAATTTCTGTGTAGACCAAAAGACGCGAATAAGTCTCAAAAAGCGCTGGTGTGAGCACCGAACTTTTACCTTGTGTCTGCTTAAACATTTATTTAAAGAAACTAAATTTTAATTAAATTAGAGAAGTGTAAAAACTATAAATAAATTGCAGCAAACCTATGAATTAAAGATATTTTACTGTGCACCGTGAGACTGTCGAGCACGACCATCGAAAAAGGCACCGATGAACCGTGAGCACCGTGCGCCAGCAGTTTTTGTATTGCCATTTAGAGCCTCCAAGAAAATGTTAATGGGTCTGGCAAAGTATTCCTTATTAGTTGAGTACGCATTGCAAATGAGAACGATGCGAAAATCATTGCCCAGACTCATAGACATCATGGTGCTGAGCATGATTAAGTGCTACAGAAAGCTTTAAATAATATAAACGTAATTAAGGCAAGCTCTTTCTATAAAAAAAAAACCCTATGAATGCTCGTAATGATTTTTAAATGCAATTGGCATCGACCGGTTGATGTTCACATTCTTGACGCGTGCCTTCTTAATGAGAGGTATCCAAATGCAAATGGGCGCCATGTGTGAAATTTTGTGAATTTTGTGTAAAAAACAGTAGCACCAGCCTCATTAGAATCCGTTTTCTCCATGGCTGCAATAATGAGATTTACCAATTGCTACTCTAGCGCAATGTAACGTTGCTTTTGCTGTTTCTGCTAATTTAACATAACCGAAATCATTTCCTTCGAGTACAATTGATCGAGCTCATAACGCAATAGCTGCGGTTGTTCCTCCAATAGTTCCGGTTCGTAAGATAACCTTCTCTTAAAATTAAACTGATGATCTCATCATGTGATCGGCATAACCGAAATGCTCAATAATTGGCAACATGTGCGAATGTCCAATAATGAAGACCATCTGTACGGTGTTGCGAAATTCCTCAACGAAATCATTAGTTTATTAACTTTCTGTAGAGCGAAATAACTATTAAAAAAAGTTGGGGTTCCGCTTGACAGAGTGACAAGTGTTTAAGTGTAAGCGGCAGCTTAATGTTCTTGTCACAATACGACTGTTAACGGAGGTGCTGCATGCAATGGTGCTCGCCTACACAAATCAATTCGATGCCGACAACATTGTTTAAAATCTGTTGAAAAACGCACAAAAATTAATAAAATTAAGGAAACTATTTCATTTTCCAACATACTCTCTGTTTTGACAACTCGCGATTAACTTCAGAAACATCCAACCCGATGATGGCTGCCATGCGCTGCAGTTTATTTTGTGGACTAGCCATCTGCACAAGTGCATTTGAAACCCACTTCTAGACATTCACTTCGTTTCAAAACATTTACTGTCGTCAACTCTATGCTTGAAAATCAAATGAATATCTTGCTCACAACAACAAAGAACCGAGTACGGTGAAAACAAAACACAAACAAAACAAAACTGAAGTGAAGAGGTCTATGATGACGTGCAATAAAAATTCAAATACTGACATGAACTGCTTATGACACCGAGTACTTAGTGCATTTTTCATTTTTATTTTATTTATAATTCTTATTTTAATTAATTTTCATTAATATTGAAATATAGAAAAAAAAAACAAAAGGTATAAGAAAATCATATAATATGTTATATTAAGTTTTTTATTTATCGAAAAACATTTTTTCATTATTTATTTTTTTCATTATTTAATTAGATTTTTTTTTTACTTTAGATACATTGCTTTTTGACCAGAGCGTTTTTTTTTGTCGTACAAATTTTTATTTTTTGAAAAAATAATGTTTGTTGTGTTTTTATTAACATAAATAGCAACTACAACATTAGCTTCGTCGAACGAGCGGCAGATTTGTTGTTGTTTTCAATATTCGACTTCTCACTCGTTACTAGTTGCGCTCACTCGCTGCACCCACCCACATTGCAAGCTATTCCAAGGACGAACCATGTCGTAGTCAGAATCAAAGTTAGTATTAAAAAAAATCAGAAATAAGTAGTTCTGGAAAATGGTATTGACAGTTTTAATAAACAATTATTTTTGGCCATCAGCAACGGCGAAAATCACATGATGAACTGGAGATTCAGATGGAGGCGTCTATAGCTCCTATCTGAAGTAAAACCCTGAAGTGACAACCGCACCATTAGATGGGGAATTTAATTGGCTACAAGATGACATATGCCCCTTTCGCAAACGATTGCTTTTTACCATCAGCAACGGTGAAAAACTGATATGACCATATTGGTGAATCCACCACTAGATTCTATACCAAGTACATGACGAACATGATATTGTTATCAAAAAATCAGGAAAAATGAGTAGATTAAGATGGTATACTTGGTTTTCTTACAGTTGCTTTTTACCATCAGCAATGGTGAAAAACTTACTTGGTAAACAGGAGAAACTGGAAAATTCAGATGGAGGTGTCTATAGCTCCTATCTGAAGTAAAAGCCAGAAGTGACAACCACACCATTAGATGGGGAATTTAATTGGCTACAAGATAGCATATAGCCCGTTTCGTATTGTAAAAACTAGCATGACCATATTTGTATGGTTTAAGAAAGTTGTCTTTATTAAGTAAACGGGATTTTTTATTGTTTCAAACTATTTTCTGTATTATGCTTGGTAATTGTGCGCACCATAATAATGCTAGTTAGAGCCACTAATATTTAGTACAAGGCTCTATTAAATGTATTTAAAATGCAAATGTAGGTCTCTGAAATACCCTGTTAATTTTCTAAAGTTTTCGTCGTCCTCTTTGTGCTCATTTTTCGTTGCTAACTTTTCGTTGCTATCTTTGCGCTGGTTTACATTTGATAATTTTTTAAATATTTTTTTTTTAAATTGATGGATACTGCCGGAGACAGCGACCAACAAAAGTAATTCTTGAGCAGCAGCAATTGTTTCTGCAGCAGCATGTCGTAGAATTATTCTGAAGAAGAATTAAGAGTTTTGAACTACGGTGTGAAAACGGTGTGTTTGAATTCCGGACTATAAACGACATTTAAACGGAGTCGAATTATTTGGCATGCCGTAAATATTCCGTTTTCATTCAAGTATCGACGGATCCGTAGTACGTACCGTTACAAACGGAATTGTGATTCAGTTTGTTTACGGAGCTCAGTTAAATGCTTGGGAAGTCTCAATTCGTTGTACAATTTTACATTCGAAGACGATGGCGATGTATAACCAAGATACACACAGAGAAATCCTCTTTTGGCATGGGGCTAATTGAACCAACGTTTAAGTGTTGCAACCGAAATACATTTGCTGTAACATCATGTCATTAAAATACCTTACCTTATTTTTCAACAACCGAAATGTTAGTCCGCGCAACTGCACGTACGGTTGTCGTAACCTCATGATTGTTTTTTTCATTCTGCCACAATTGACATGTGTGCATTTGTTACGGCGATTGAGTAAGATGTATCAACAAAATAAATTACAAACGGAAACCTCATGTCTATCACTGCAACACTGAAAAGTTGGTTCAATTAACCTCATGCCAAAAGATGATTTTTCTGTGTAACCATATGTGACAATGGAAATAAAAAATAAATGCTTGCAGATACATATATTTTCCTAGTTTTTTTTTTCAAGGAGCAGGAATTAGTATATATACTTCTAAATTGTGTGCGCGACAATTTTACTCAATTATAATAAATATAGAATACATAAGTTTTATATACATAAATAACTATGTTATAATAACATTTCAATTGGAGGTTTAGAAAACCTCATGCCTACCAACTAGGAGGTTGCGACAACCTCATGATCACCGACTAGGAGATTGGCACAACCGAATTAAGAGGTTGTTTCAACTACTTTATCAGTTGTTGCCGCAACCGAATGATTCGGTAGGGCAATTTTATTGGTTGCCGCAACAAATCAGTTTTCTGTGTGTTCTGTTTAATTCTAGAATAAATAAAAATACATTTAATTCCTTTTATTTCAATTCAATAAAATTACTCCTCGAATTCAAATGGAGTACCTTTCCAAATATTTATCACCTATCTTCCTATTTGGAAGATGTTTGTGTATTTATTTCGCAATGTAACTTAATTAATGAATTTTTGAAGTTTATTGATTTCTGAATGTATCCATAATTGTTTGGCAAGAAACTGGCAACCGAACTGCTGATAGACAATCGCCGTAACAAATGCACGAATGTCAATTTTGGCAGAATGAAAAATGCAATCATGAGGTTACGGCAACCGAACGTGCAGTTGCGCGGACTAACATTTCGGTTGTAGAAGAATAAGGTACGTTCATTTTAATGACATGAGGTTACAAAAATGTATTTCGGTTGCAACACTGAAACGTTGGTTCAATTAACCTCATGCCAAAAGACGATTTTTCTGTGTGTGGTTGCTATACGTAATCGTAAATTTGAAAGATGGTTGAGCAATATTTATCGTATTTGACGGATGTTTGACAGATGGTTGTGTCAAATACGATCCAAATAATTTGTAAATAACTTATTTAGGATATTTAGGGCTGTGATATTTCTGGTAAACCTCTTTCATTTCTTAGTGTACTTTAAACGGAGTAAAAATATTTGTAGTACGTTTGAAACGTACCGCAAACGTGCCATTATCGTACCGTATTTTAATAAACAAACCAGGGTGAAATACAACAAATCGCACCATAAACGTGCGGAAAACTGAGTGGGAAAAGAAATATGCCTAATGGTTTTCTTTATTTGTAAATTAAAACAAGTGCATTTTAATTTAAATGGTAACTTAATTTAAAATGTTAATTTTTAACTACTAAAAATATTTTCTAATTTAATATGTTCACAAATTAGTTGAAAAAGCAAAAAAAAAAAAAAAATGTAATTTTCGATGTGTTTTGTGCAGACATTCGAGAATCGACATTTTTTGACACCATTTATCACGCGATGATAGGCTGACGCTCAAAATTTTTGCTTTAACGAATGTTCCTTCTGACTCCTATGTGAATGTTGATAAAATATATATGGATAAATTGCGCTTAAAATACTTCATGTATGCGGCTCATAGCTTCTGGACACTTGTGAAGCCATACTGAATAGGTGAGTGTAAGTACCACCGATCTGTAAAGGAAAAAAAAATATTAACTTAAAGTTTACATTGAGGTGATTAATATTATGCTAACGTTGTGCGGAGGCGAATCCTACATAGGTCTCCATTGCGACACCAAAAGAACTGTTAAAAATGGGGTATTGGCTAAGCGCAATCAACGCTACATTGATCCATAATTACATGAAAGTCAGATTCGGTACTCCCTCGCGAAATTTATATTTCTTTTCCTAAAAAACCACTGATTCCCAATCGGTATCGGGAGTCGCCAAGGGATATCAAATTAGATTTGTAAATAACTCAATTAAAAAAAAAAATAATTTAAATGTAATTTTAATTTTATCAATATGAATTCATTTGTAAAGGTATTAAAAATAGTAAGAACACTAATAAGTAAAAAAATACAACTCTTATTTTGCTATCGCCAACTGATTATTTTTACGTGCACGCTCCCAACCATAATTTTGCAGGCATCACATATATCTATGGAGCTTTATGGAAACAAATGTATTATTGCATGGCCAAACATAATAATAATAATAGCCAAACATATTTTTGTTTTCCTTTAAACATATTTATGTTCAAAATGTTTGAATGTAAAAAAGCATTTTATTTACATGTAAACATATTGATGTTTACATTTCATATTAAAGTAAAAAAAGTAAATTTAGTGCAAATAATTTGTTTACGCAAATTTCATTTTTTCAGTTTTTTTTTACATTTTATTTTTATTTATATTATGATTAATTAATTATGAACTTAAACTATTATTTTTTTATTACACATCTTTTACTTTTACTTATACTTTATTATTTTATTTCCAGTTATTGTTTCTATTTTGAGCTCATTGAATTACGCATTAATTGGATAATTTACAAACAGCCACTATCTGGCATTAGCAGTGATTGGCGGACTTTTAGAAGTTCATCCACTAAGGGCCAGTTTTTCAGTGCTCGTTTAAACGTAGTTTAAACTTCGTTTAATTAATCTTCTCTTTAAATTAAACGTCGTTTAATTTTGTTATCCGTTTTTCAGTGATAGTTTAAAATGAACACAGACCAAGACAATACATATGGCACCACAGGCAAATGACAAATAATTCTCTCGATTTTGACTTCTGATAAATGTCATTCAAAATTAAATAAATAAAAAAATTGTTTCAGAAAAATAAAAGTAATGTATTTTTAAATTTAAACACGAGATCGAGCAACTAAAGTGCATGTGAGACTTTGTTTTACTGCGTAGTGTGCAAAAATACAAAAATTAATAATAATTTGTGAAACAGCGCAGCGACAGAAAATAGTGAAAAGTGTTGTGAAAAAATTCATGTCAAAAACTTTGAAAGTTTAAACGTAGTTTAAACTATCAGCATCGGACGTTTAAACTAAGTTACAGCGATGGTTGAAGTTCACTGAAAAAATCGATTTTGATTTTAAACGAAGTTTAAACCACAAACAAAGTTCAACTAGCACTGAAAAACTGGCCCTAAAAAGAACTTTTGAACTATATGAAAAGTATTAATGTGAGTGTTACTGAGTGCTAAAAGTAGGCAGCGTTGTTATTTATTTGTAATGCCCAACATAAATATAATTAAAGCGTTGTCATACCAATTCTATTATTTTTAAATTCTTTGTCACCCACGACTAACCAAATACATATAATTCAAAAAACATTTTTTGACGTTGGCTGTGTTAAATAGCAGTAATTACAAAAATACACACAGAAAAATCCTCTTTTGGCGTGAGGTTAATTGAAACAACGTTTCAGTGTTGCAACCGAAATACATTTGTTGTAACCTCATGTCATTAAAATGAACGTACCTTATTTTTCTACAACCGAAATGTTAGTCCACGCAACTGCACGCTCGGTTGCCGTAACCTCATGATTGCATTTTTCATTCTGCCAAAAATGACATTCGTGCATTTGTTACGGCGATTGAGTAAGTTGTTGTATCAACAAAATAAATGACAAACGGCAACCTCATATCTATCAGCAGTTCGGTTGCCACTTTCTTGCCAACAATTATGGATACATGCAGACATAAATAAACGTCAAAAATGTTCACATGTCGAAAACAATAGGAAATTCATTAATTAAGTTACATTGCGTAATAAATATACAAATATTAATAAAATAATATATTTATTCAATATAAATTGCTCATTAGCTAGATGTATTTTCATAGTTTTTTTTTCAGGGTGCAGGAATTAGTAGATATACTTCTAAATTGTGTGCGCGACAATTTTACTCAATTATAATACATATAGAATACATAAGTTTTATATACACTCAAAAAATTAGTGCAGTAAAAAATACTGTATTGCGTGTAGGTTTTTTATTATTATGCAGTACTACTTGTTTTTACTGCATTTTTATTAGTTTTTTTATAGTTTAACTACTTTTTTTAATTAAATACAATTACTGTAATTTTGCAGTGATTGTAGTTTTTAGTTATTTTGTAGTAGTTATTTTCATCCCTGTTTTATCCACTTTCAACGTAAACAAATTAAAATAAAAAGTTGTCAAATTCACACTCGAAACTGCAATCACACGCCGCATTGTAAGTTTTTCTTTGATTAATTTGATATTAATAGATATATATTTGTTTCATAACATTTAATTTATGTAGCTGCCGACGAGAAAAACGACGAACACAACTGTAACATCATGCAGGTGTAAGGAGCCATCGGCGACCTACGGCGTTCCGACCTCCTGAATATCAATGTCTGGATAGTTAAGTGTTCTGCAATTGCAGCTGTTGTAGGTGGGCAAAATAATAATTCAGAGGAACACCAGAAAATAAAGTCAAACTATTTTCAGATAATATTGGTGAGCTTCTTTCAGGCACGTCTGGCTTAGAGGGCTGCCGCTCATTTGATGCATCTACACTCAGAAGAAAATGTACCATTAAGTACTTTATGGTACGACCATTGATCTTATGGTTCATGTATTAATAGTTTTTTCTTTTTAAATCAAAAGTTTTCTAATTAATTCAATAGTATTTGAAAAATTCACTACCATAAATTTAAATATTTCAATATTATTATTTTAAATAGAATAAATACTGTTGTTTTAATGGTATCGTCCTTTAATAATAAACGTGGTGTAAAAAACATAAAACGAATACAAACATGTTCGTTTTGTAAGTCATTCTGCGTGTTTACTCAAAATGGTCGCATGTATTTTTTTGTAATAATCCACCTTATTAAACGCGACATTGGTAAGGACTCAATGTATTTAATGTAAATAAATTATATTTACATATTTATTTATATTTATATTTTTATTTATTACAGAAAGTAAATAATACATCGAACTTCTATTATGGCAACGGACTCAAAAATAGCTGCAGACTCAAGTACTACAATCAATTATTGGAAACCAAAGCAAACATTAAATGTTTTATAATCTTTTGCAGCAAGAAGTGTCATTTTATGTGTGAGTTGTAAAAGTGAATATCAATTTCGACATATACATAAATAAAATAATATATACAATAACTTGACTAAAATACATTTTTGGTTTTATTAAATTATTAGGAAAATGTAATTCGACTTTACCATAAAATTAATAATACGTATCATTAAATTTGTATAGGTCTTTCTTATTGTATTTAAAATATCACATTATAAAATTTATGGTACAACCACACGTTGTATTAACAGTTTCAATATTACTGAACTAATGGGACGCATCCTATTGACCAATTTTAATGGTATAAATTATTGTTTTTCTATTGAAATACTATCAATTTACCATGATTTTTTTCTGGGTGTACGTAACGTGGTTAATTGACTACACGCTCCGCCAGAACAGAAAAAATTCAGTCACTGGACGAGGCATTGTCGCAACAAACACTGCCGCAACCAAAGCGTAACCAATATAAGTCGGCCCTTCATCAAGCTCAAATGCAAGGCGATGTACCGGTCCGACTATGGCTTTGCTGTCTTAGCTGCGGTGGTCACCGTGTTGGTTAAGTGTAATTATTTGTATATATTATAAATAAAAAGTACATATACATATATTCCTATCTTTTTTTAATTTCGGATAAGATTATCCATTTAAATGTCAATGCAATGTATTTATTTTAACTACATCATCAGTTAATTTTATCAGTAAAAGTGACACAGTAAAAACAACTACAACATTTATTTAAAAATGACTACATTTTTATTAGGACGGTAAGCAACTAAAATTTAGTTAATTTCAACTACATTTTAATTATTTTTAATGCAGTATTTTTTTGGGTGTACATAAATAACTATGTTATATTCCCAATAAACCAAAAACCTGGATATTAAATGATTATCGTATGTATATTGAACATGGATATCGAAGCTTTCACTGGAGAAAAGCGTTCAACTTTTTGTAATTGTAAGCTTGAAACTTGAATAGCGTTCTCCAGCAAAACTGGTAGCTTTTTATCCAATTGAATCTAGCCTTTATCTAAACTTGAATTACGACATTCAATATATATTCGAAGTTTAACTTAATTGTAAGCTTAAATAAAATGTGATTCGACCTTCATATTACTCTTGAATTCAATATATATTTCCCTAATTAAAGGTTTAAATATAAAATAAAAGAAAACGCATATAATGCCCGATTTACATTGTATCTTCTGTGAGTCTCACTGTATCTCCTAGGGGTGCATTTTTTCAAAAAAATACTATTTTTATATGAAAATTTAAAAAAATCCAACCCTAGGAGATACAGTGAGACTCGCAGAAGATACAATGTAAATCAGGCATAAGTTATATTACTATATATTTAAAGGAATTAAAGTATGTTCCATAGCTGTAACAGCAACAGCACCGGTGGCAGTGTACAGTAACTTCTTGTGAAATCCACGACGTTCCGCGAAGATCAAACCAGTGAATCCAATTGCGCCACTGCGATGTATAACTTTGCCAGGTTCGCGTAAAATATCAATGTTGTCTGCGTATGAATGAAAATATATTAATATTTCATAAACGTATTCGTAAACCTTGGCCACTTACATTGTATATCAGCTCATCGTGCATTTTCCGCGCAGTAGAATTCTCGGGGTGACTTTATATTAATTGATTTGTCTGTTTGCTAATTCAAGCGAAAAACAATGATCTCACTGATTGTGCGAATGCACTGACGCACATGTAGTGGTGAAAAAAGTGAATATATTAAGGTTATTCACTAAACGGAGCAGTTGCGATGTAGAGTAGCAGTTTTGTCAAGTAGCAGTTGTACAACAACAAAATACATTGGTGGCAAAAACAAAAATTATCTGCTAATCTACTTCGCTAAAAGTTTGAGTTTACTTCGTGGTACTTTTGTAGTTTTTTAGTGATGCTGAATTTATGACTTTTGGGTACTTGATATAACAGACAGTGTTTGATTATTGAGTTGAAATTCACCAAAATGCATTATATTTAAATGAATATATATCTTTTTAATGAATATGTACATACACTGAACCAAAAAAGTACATATCTACAATGAAAAAGTACATTATCACAAAGAATATTTCGTTAAAATTGGTCCAATGTAATTGTTCATTGTCACAACGAATTTCCGGTAATACTTCAATGTACAAATTCATTGAATTACAATGTACGGATCATGAAACAAAATGACAAATATTCATAATTACAATGAATATTTCATTAGCTATATTGAATGCGAGAGTTCATTGTCGCAATGAATCGAATACATACTTTAATGAACGAGATCATAAACAAAAGTGAATTCAGAAAGTTTTTTCATTTTATTATTTTAATGTAAATTCAATTAATATATACATTAAATATAATAGTATAATATAAATTAAATGTAATTTCGCACTTCATTTCGCAACTACTTCTTACATTTGTCGCAGCTTTCTGCGAATTAATAGCAGCAGAGCGCAGCTAACGCTACTAGCAACGAACACGAAAAACGAACATGCAAAATGTCTACTGCAGTATTTCAATGAATATAATTCATTGAAGTATGAAAAAAATCATTAAATTTATTTGTGCGTATTATGAACACTGATTCTTACTGAAAATGAACTGATCATTAAATTCACAAACAAGTTACAGGACAATGTACATTGTCACAATGTATCTTGCATTAAAACGTATGAATTTGCCTCTATGAACAGCATTCGTTAATATTATGAACCCGTTTATTTTCTGTGTATATGCATGTGAATAAAAAAGAAATGATGGTAATATCCACTGTTTTAACAATAAATATTAACGAGTTCCTTTATAAGGTATGAGTTTTTTTTTTTGAATCGACATCACTAATCTAATTTGTCTACTTTGTTTTAATTAAATTGTATTGATATGAGATATTGAATTAAAAATAAGTAACAAAAGGCATACTTATATATTGTATATGGCCAATAAGCAATAAATCGAAAATTTGAATGATTCAAAAACATATGTTTTTGGTACATCAAACTGATAACTACCATTCTACACAAATATGAAATAAGTGTGTTCACGAAATATGATACAATTCTACAAAACTGCTAATGTACATCGGCAACTGCTCCGTTTCGTGAATACCTTTATTCTTGTTGTCATTTAATTTATCACGTCACTGGGTTGCCACTGAGTAATGTTGTGTATTGAATTTCGTGTCAAGTGTTTTTAACTTCGAAAACCAACGTTGGAATAACATTAATTTCTTCGGCTTGATCATGACATTACATCCACACTGGTTGTAAAGGAAAATTCTCCAAATTTATCGAACCTTAAACTCATTGCTTATTGGGTAATAACATTTCAATTGGAGGTTTAGAAAACCTCATGCCTACCGACTAGGAGGTTGTCACAACCTCATTTTCACCGACTAGGAGGTTGGCACAACCGAAGAAAGAGGTTGTTGCAACTACTTTATTAGCTGTTGCTGCCACCGAATGATTCGGTAGTTCAATTTAGTTGGTTGCCGCAGCAAATCAGTTCTCGGTGTGACTGTTTTAAATCTAGAATAAATAAAAATACATTTAAGGACTTCGTCGAATAAAATTGTCTGCTACAAAAATGAAAAAAATCTAGAAATCTAATTTTTATTGAATAAAATATTTTATTTTTCAAATTATTTTTAGATTTAAAAAAAAATATAAAAAACCAGAAATTAATATTTTTTAATAAAAAGTTTTAATTTTTCCGGAACCCCTTCCATTAATGTTGTAATAGTAGTATCCCAGTAGTACATCTTCACAGCTGCTGAAGACCACTTTCTTTTAAAGTCTTGAAGTTCTTTGGCCACTTTTTTTTGTTGTCTTCATCTCCTTTTTTACTAAAGCCCAGTATCTCTCAATCGGCCTGAGTTCTGGACAGTTTGGTGGATTGGCTTCTCTAGGCACCAAAATCACTGCATTTTGTTGGATCCACTCTAAGGCCGTTTTGCTGTAGGTCAGGCCAAAAAAATGTGGACACTTCATGTTGGCGTAAAAATGGAAGCAATCTCTTTTGCAAGCATTCCTTCACGTATAACTCGCTATTAATTGTACCCGATGTCACGAATGAGCTGCTCCTTTTTCCACACTCTCAGAAATATATTGTCATTTCCGACAATATTGTAACAATTTCGATGTTCAAAATAGATCTCATGATCAGATTGTCAAATTATTGTCGGTTTGGCAATCAGATTGTTATATTAAAACGTCATTCGATTGTTTAAGAATAACAATCGACATTGTCATTTAATAAGATAAAAAATGTCACACGAATATTTTTATAATTTTTATTAGCAAACAATTATAGTGCAGAAATGTACACTAAGAGAACATCTTCTGGAAGTCTTTAGTAGATTTGGTCGTCGTCAATAGCTTAACGCCAATGTGAAAGGCAGAAGTGGTCTTGAGCATTTGTGGATAGCAGAACAGTCGCACTTTATGTTACTCGCATGCGTTATCCAGATAGGGTTTACTTCCGTCCCATTTCTATCGTCAAACGTTTTCTGGTGGCTCCCATATCTACACAAAATGCATATATGTTCAATAAATATTGAATAATTAAATTGTAAAAATATAACATACATTTTCTTTGAATTTTTAATATTTTGAAATAAACAAAAACAATAAATTGACATATATTTGAAAGCCAGAAAACAGAGGTGCCACATAATCACTGTATAATGAAATGACAATCACATATTGTTAAAAAGTAGCAATATATTTCTGAGAGTGCACCACTGCAAATTGCCTGCCAAACAAGGAATTTCTTTGGGAATTTTGTCATTTTTTTTTATTTGAATTTTTCAGCGACATTTCCTCGAGAATCGACTGTATACAATTCCTGCACAGGTAGCTGAGAAAAGTCCGCTAAAACATAAGTTTCGTCGTCCATTATGCAGCAATCGAATTTTAAAAAAAATCTTGGTTCAGCTTTTTAGCTCGTTGTTTTGCGGTTTCATTCTTGACGGCATTTCTATCCGGAACTTTTTGGACCTTGTACGTCTTCAGCCCAGCTTCTTTCTTAGTCCTGCGCAGATTCTGAGCAATTCGCCTTTCTTGCCAATTTCCTTCCGGATATGCTTGGATCTTTCTTTAAAATATTCTTCGACTTTTCACGATCATGTGGGCCTTTTTTTTACCAAAACCTTTCTTCCGATCAATACACTGGTATTCCTTAAAGCGGTTGATAACGTGAGAAATGGTCTTAGGGTTAGCCCCTACCTCCTAAAAGACCAACTAGGATGTTTTTGAAAAATTTTAATTAAATTTTCTCGCACTTCCACTTCGTTTGCCATTTTCGCGTTAAATAAATTTTGTATTGACTATAACTGACAGAAATTATTTTCTGCCATTTAATTCAGAGCTACTATGATCAAATTTTTTTAATTTGAATTTGCAATAGCATATTATGGGAAGATAAGTAACGGACAATTTTATTCGACGCAGTCCTTAATATCTTTTATTTCAATTCAATAAAAATTACTCCTCGAATTCAAATAGAGTACCTTTCCAAATATTTATCAACTATCTTCCTATTTGTAAGATGTTTAATTGATGGTTGCCATACGTAATCGTAAATTTGAAAGATGGTTGAGCAATATTTATCGTATTTGAAGGATGTTTGACAGATGGTTGTCTCAAATAGGATCCAAATAATTTGTAAATAACTTATTTAGGATATTTAGGGCTGGGATATTTCTGGTAAACATCTTTCTTTTCTTAGTGTACTTTAAACGGAGTAAAAATATTTGTAGTACGTTTGAAACGTACCGCAAACGTGCCATTATCGTGCCGTAATAAACAAACCAGGGTGAAATACAACAAAACGCACCAAAAACGTGCGAAAAACTGAGTGGGAAAAGAAATATGCCTAATGGTTTTCTTTATTTGTAAATTAAAACAAGTGCATTTTAATTTAAATGGTATTTTAATTTAAAATGTTAATTTTTAACTACTAAAAATATTTTCTAATTTAATATGTTCACAAATTAGTTGAAAAAGCAAAAAAAAAAAACAATGTAATTTTCGATGTGTTTTGTGCAGACATTTGAGAAACGAAATTTTTTGACACCATTTATCACGCGATGATAGGCTTACACTCAAAATTTTTGCTTTAACGAATGTTCCTTCTGACTCCTATGTAAATGTTGATAAAATATATATGGATAAATTGCGATTAAAATACTTCCTGTATGCGGCTCATCGCTTCTGGACACTTGTGAAGCCATACTGCATAGGTGAGTGTAAGTAACACCGATCTGTAAAGGAAAAATTATATTAACTTAATGTTTACATTGAGGTGATTAATATTATGCTAACGTTGTGCGGAGACGAATCCTATATAGGTCTCCATTACGACACCAAAAGAACTGTTAAAAATGGGGTATTGGCTAAGCGCAATCAACGCTACATTGATCCATAATAACATGAAAGTCAGATCCGATTCCCAATCGGTGTCGTGAGTCACCAAGGGATATCAAATTAGATTTTTAAATAATTCAATTAAAAAATAATTTAATTAAATGTAATTTTAATTTTATCAATATGAATTCATTTGTAAAGGTATTAAAAATAGTAAGAACACTAATAAGTAAAAAAGTAAAAGTCTTATTTTGCTATCGCCAACTGATTGTTTTTATGTGCACGCTCCCAAACATAATTTTGCAGGCATCACATATATCTATGGAGCTTTATGGAAACAAAAGTATTATTGCATGGCCAAACATAATAATAATAATAACAGCCAAACATATTTTTGTTTTCCTTCAAACATATTGTTACGAAAAGAGGTAATTTGCGCCATAGTGCAAGCAATCAACAATAATCAATGAGACGCAAGACAATTCAGCGCACTAAGCATGTGTTAGAAAGAGACGGAAGATCATTCAGCGCACTGAGGCAGTGTGCGAGAAAGAGATGGAAGATCAGCGCATTAAAACACATGAGTGCGAATGAGATGCCAATAGCATGCGTCATTCACGAAATGAGTAGAAGGTTCTCGAAACAAGTCGAAGCTTGTCGAAACGTGTCGAACTGATGCATGAAGTATATAAGGGAGCCGCATCTGAGGTACTTCACTTCAGTAGTTATTGTAAATCTGTCGAGGGCATCTCGTGTGATAATTGACAAGTTAAATTGGGAACATGCAGCAGTTGTTAGAATTTGTTATTAGTAAAGTTGTTTATTAAAGTGAATTAATATAGTTAATTGTTATAATTTAAACCAAACATAAGAGTGTTTTTATTTTGTACACAATCCAGCGATACGAACTCGTAGAACAGTTTTCCGTAGACTGAATTTTCGTATTTCGAATTTTCGTGTCAGAAGTAGGATTGTGATACAAAATGGTTAAATTCGAACAACTTAAAGTCGACCAGCTAAAGAAGGAGCTGGCGATTCATAATCTTCTAACTGAAGGTACGAAAGTAGTACTACAAAAGCGTCTAATGGAAGAATTAGAGAACCAAGGCATTGAACTCGCAGATCACGAGTTTGAAGTGGAAGCTGCAAAAGCGTCATCGAAAAGTGTGGACACGGAGCAAAAAGTACAGTCCCAAAGCTTTGATATGAGCCAGTTACTCGGAGCAATACAACAACAGTTTCAAGAAAATTCCAAACAGCTTCAAGAAAATGCCAACAAAATGGAACAGAAGCTTCTAGAAAATTCGAAGCAGTTTCAAGAAAATGCCAACAAAATGGAACAGAAACTTTTAGAAACAGAAACTTCTAGAAACAAGAAAATTCTAATCAGCTCAAATTAGGCATGAAGCAAGCACTTCTAGAAAATTCCAACAAAATGGAACAGAAACTTCAAGAAAATTCAAATAAGCAACTAGAAAGTTCTAATCAACTGCAAACTGAAATTAAGCAGCAGATGCAGGAGCATTCTAAGCAGATTTTGGAAGTTTCTAATACACTACATAGCAAAGTGACGGAGCTAGAAACACATGTAAATGACATGGAAGTGAACATTGATGAAAAAATTCAAAGATTAGAAAACGGTATAGACAAAGCAATCCAGGAAATAAAAAAAGGTTTGCACGTGTTGCAGATAAATGGACCTACACAGCATATTTTTAGTGGTACGAGACTAAAATCTCCGATTTACGATGGAACCACAGCGTTCAACATTTTCAAGCTGCAATTTGAGACCACGATTGTAAGTAATCGATGGAACAATGAAGACATGGTAGCAGCGCTTATTGTGGCACTGAAAGGAGGAGCAGCCGAAGTTTTGCTGACAGTTCCAAAAAGTGACATTAACAGTTATTCAGCGATCATGGGTGCATTGCGCGACTGTCGTGACATGGCACCTATTTACAGAATTCAGCTGAAGTTCCGAAGGTAAAATAATTGCGAATCGTTGCAGGAATATGCTATGGATGTTGAGAGACTTGCACATTTGACGTATTCCGATTCAGCCTGTGATTTCGAACATTATGTTGCCAACGGAAACACACAATTGAAAGGTAAATGCTACAATTGCGGAATATATGGGCATATGGCACGCGACTGTCGTGAAAAACGTAAATGTGTAATTGTGCAACCACCAAAGAGATACAGACCAGAAAAGAGATCTGAGGATAGTCCGAAAAACACCAGTTGCCATCTTGGAAATTCAGGCACTGTGTCGGCACGAGTGTGTACAATGGAATCCGGAGAATGCCGGAGAGAAGATGAAAAAACGAACATAATTCACATTCGTTCATTGGGTGTCATGCCAGATGATCAATGGAGTCTAGAGCAAATACGAAATGATCAAAAGATGGATCCCGACATCACAAAAATTCGGACGTTCAAGGAACAACAAAGAAAACCATTATGGAAAGGGTTGGCATCCAACAGTCCAATAAGCAGGGCTTACTGGGCGCAGTGGCAAAGCCTGAAGCTACAAAATGGTTGTTTGTACCGTGTGTGGGAAAGTGAAAATGGCAGATCTGCACGAAATTTGATTGTTGTTCCCAAGTCAAAAATAAAAGCCATAGTACTGAAATGCCAAGAAGTCAGGAAGCATTTCTATTGGGTCGGATATCAGAAGTCGGCCGCCTACTGGATTCACAGATGTAAGCAATGTTTATCCGCAAAAAGAACAGCCGTCAGGAGTTGCGGTAAGACGAATCAATACAACATAGGAGGACATTGCGAACGTACTGCCATGGATGTGAAAAATCCGATTTCAAAAAGTGTTTTGGGCAAGAAGAAAAGTGAAGACCATGACGAGTTGCTTCAGTCTTTAAGGCAGAGTATACAAATTGCAAGTGATAAGATGAAGTCCCGATACGACTTGAGAGCAAACTCTGAGGGATTTAAGGAAGGAGATCTGGTCATGCTTTGTAGCCCGCCACGAGTGAAATTGTTAAATCCAAAACTACAAACACACTAGGAAGGACCGTACAGAATAATTAAAAAGATTAATGACATTGTGTACAGGATTCAGAATACTACTGGCGTCAGACGAAAAATGAAAGTCGTTCATTTAGAAAGATTGACGCAATACAGAGAGAGAGGATTAACATCTGTTCGGGACGAACAGATTTATGTGGAGGGCAGTGTTACGAAAAGAGGTAATTTGCCCCATAGTGCAAGCTATCAACAATAATTAATGAGACGCAAGACAATTCAGCGCACTAAGCATGTGTTAGAAAGAGACGGAAGATCATTCAGCGCACTGAGGCAGTGTGCGAGAAAGAGATGGAAGATCAGCGCATTAAAACACATGAGTGCGAATGAGATGCCAATAGCATGCGTCATTCACGAAACGAGTAGAAGGTTCTCGAAACAAGTCGAAGCTTGTCGAAACGTGTCGAACTGATGCATGCAGTATATAAGGGAGCCGCATCTGAGGTACTTCACTTTAGTAGTGATTGTAAAGTGGTCGAGGGCATCTCGTGTGATAATTGTCAAGTTAAATTGGGGGCATGCAGTAGTTGTTAGAATTTGTTATTAGTAAAGTTGTTTATTAAAGTGAATTAATAAAGTTAATTGTTATAATTTAAACCAAACATATGAGTGTTTTTATTTTGTACACAATCCAGCGGTACGATATCGTAGAACAGTTTTCCGTAGACTGAATTTTCGTAACAATATGTATGTTCAGAATGTTTGAATGTAAAAAAGCATTTTATTTACATGTTAACATATTGATATTTACATTTCATATTAAAGTAAAAAAAGTAAATTTAGTGCAAATAATTTGTTTAAGCAATATTAAATTTTTCTCTTTTTTTTATTACATTTTTTTTTATATTACGTAATTATGAACTTAAACTATTATTTTTTTTATTACACATCTTGTACTTATACTTTATTATTTTATTTCCAGTTATTGTTCCTATTTCGAGCTCATTGAATTACACATTGGATATTTTACAAACACCCACTATCTGGTGATTGGCGTTATTTAAACAAATTAATCCAGTAAAAAAAACTTTTGAACTATATGAAAAGTATTAATGTGAGTGTTACTGAGTGCTAAAAGTAGGCAGGGTTATTATTTATTTGTAATGCCCAACATAAATATAATTAAAGCGTTGTCATACCAATTCTATTATTTTTAAATTCTTTGTCACCCACGAATAACCAAATACATATAATTCAAAAAACATTTTTTGGCGTTGGCTGTGTTAAATAGCATTAATTACAAATATACACACAGACAAATTCTCTTTTGGCATGAGGTTAACTGAACCAACGTTTCAGTGTTGCAACCGAAATACATTTGTTGTAACCTCATGTCATTAAAATGAACGTAACTTATTTTTCTACAACCGAAATGTTTTTCCGCGCAACTGCACGCTCGGTTGACATTCGTGCATTTGTTACGGCGATTGATTAAGTTGTTATATCAACAAAATAAATGACAAACGGCAACCTCATGTCTATCAGTTGCCGCAACAAATTTGTTCTCTATGTGTACATATGTAATATCTGATGAAATTTATCTGTTTCTACAGAAACATTAATATAATGAATTCATATAAATCCGCGATTAAAGCAATGTCGTATAATAATATTTCAATCTGAACAAAATAATACAATTATAATGTAATTAGATTTTACTCCTAATATTTATATGGTGATTTCGAATTACGTTATAATTACATTCAAGCATATTCAAACAAATCTTTTCTATCCGTGTATACTTTGAATCTCTAAAATGTTCGTTGTGGTATAATCTAACCGAATTTAAGAATATTGCAATATTCCAAAACATTGAGATGAGAACACATATGATTACACCCCCTACACTGTTGCTGCAATCTTGTAGTAATATTGCTACATTGCATTATTTATTATGGAATATTGTAGCAATATATAAAACGCAATATTGTACAAAAAATCTCTCTGCAATATTCCAGCAAGACAAAAAGTATTTATTTGAATAATTATTCAGACAAATTTTACCAATAAATTAAAAATATATAAAATATATCGAATATACATTTTTATTAAAAATAATAGATTTAATACTCTTTTCAACAAATATGAGACGTGCATGCAACAAAAGTTAAAAAAAATCATGTTAAAAAATAAGCAAATAAAAAAAATAAAGTATGTACATGGTGGGGGTTTGAACCGGCATTTTCGGGTTATAAATCCGAGTTCTCACCGTTACGCTATCAGTCTCATTTTTCACAAAGTATTTATTCAAAATATTAATACAAATAATATATTTGTGTTGAAACGGTAAGAAAATAAAAAAATCAAGTAGTGATTGAAAATATTGTTAGTACATGACACAGGGCTGCAGTAATTATCTGAAAAGGGCCCATAAATTCATTTGTATACAATAATACTATAAATTCGTAAAAACATTTAACATGCTCTTCACCTATATTGAATTCGCTTTGAATGTCAAAATCAAGCGATATATAATATAATACAATATATAATATAATATAAAATCAGCCAAAATGCAATGCAAAGAAAAAGTAATCATCTACAGCGCAAAATACAATATTGTATTATAATGCCACAATTAACAAATCTATCGAATATTAATAAATTTTATTAATAAATTTACTTAATTTAATTCAAAATTGCTTCAGAAAAACATTTAGTTTTGATTATATGTTGGTTGGGCAAGGGTTGATTGTCCAAACGAAATTGTTTTCTGCGCCCACTAACGTGGTCGACATACCTCGGGCAGCCATGTGTTTATTTATAATTCTGTCTTAATAATAAAGTGCAAATTTCAAAAATTTAGTTTTGAAGGCAAAACAAAAACATTGTTGATGCGTAGCCTAACGGAGATAGCTGTGGACTTCAACGCCGGAGTCAGGAGTTCGATGCCAGCTTGGGGCAACTTAAATAAAAGCATTTTTCTATCGTTCTGAAATTAAATTAAATTATTAATACCATACCATTCGATTTCGGTTTTTCCGCGTTTCAGTTTCGGTTACGGTTTTAAGTTTTTATAACGAAACGGTTTCGGTATACCGGTTCCAAGTTACGGTTTCGAGTTTGATTTCGGTTTTTGTATGAAATTTCTTTTTTTCCATATTTTTCTAATAATTTAACATTGTTTATATGTTGCTAAGTTATGTTCAAATTGTGATATTGGGATAAAGATATTGGGGAAATGTTTGTTGTTATTTTAGTAAAAATATTGTGCTGTATGAATTATTTCATTGATTTCGCCATGAATAAATTTCAATTCAAACTTTCGTGACCACAAACCAATGAAAAGCAACATTTTGACTTCACCTGAGATATGATCTGAATTGCAAAAGAGATCCGCGAATCGAACCGTAGAATACATCGGTAAATATTCTTAAACTTCATAAGAAGAAGAATATTGTACGATTTCCATCCATAAAAGCCAAAGAAATTTAATTTCAACAATTCAGTGAACTGCAATATCTGCAAATGGCCTGAAATGTTCGAATTTGCACTTTATTTTTCGTATTTTCTTAAGTTATTACTGAGATGTTAATAATTTTATACTTTTTTTTCTAATGTTTTCTAGCATTACCATTGTTTTTTATTACTTTATTATAATTTTATTTATCCTATGTCCGAAATTGAGCTGTTTTGAACAATAAGTAACAATGGAAAGCGTGCAAAATATTTATGAACGTGAACATTAATGAAGATGTGTGTTTTAATTTTTTTTTTGAAGGCTAAATAATATAAGCGTCTTAAAAATAAGGTCTGTGCAGCACATTGTTGTTTCTCTTCGCTATGCTATGATAGTTCGTACATCGATTGCGCATATGCACTGTGCACTATATTATTTTTGTTTTACTTTTATACATAGTTTTTTTGTTAATTGTAAAATCATGAAGTTTTTTTAAGTTAAGTTCTATGTGCATTATTTCATTTAACTTATAAAACCAAAAAAAAAATAATATTAGAACATTTTCACAGTGTACCTCATTTAGCTGATGTATTGCTTTATGTGTTTTTCTTTTTTTCACAAATCCGCTGATTCGTTTGAAAGTGCAACAACAACAAAAATGCGAATAAAGCAGCATCCAAGCTTATGATAGAATTTTTGACGGGAAAATTTTTGTACCACAAAGAAAACTCGTTGTTGTTGCCAACTAGATACATACATGTAGTGTGGTGCCATGCGTCTGTCTATTGGCAAGCGTCTGTTTGTTGCCATGCGATGATACAGGATAGCAACGATGAGTTGTCGTTGTCAAAGTGTGTGTATACGCATCGTAATTCGTTAAGACTAAATCGCAATGTTGCGTTAGGTCCAATGATAAGAAACCAATGATTCAAACCGAAAGTAGACCTCATGCGTTTTATCGTAAATTCTCACAAATATCGTAAACGCATCAGCAACGCAAAAGTAGAGCTACTCTCTACTAGGTCGTCCGTTTGACATTTGCCAAATAATCGTTATTTCATAGAATTTAGTTTCTTAAAAAAATGTAGTTGAAAACAATAGCAATAATTTTTTTTGAGAAAAAAATTGATTTCAAGGGCGCGAAAATTGTATATTTATACCTCGAATAAGAAAAAACGGTTCGAAACGCATCCGTAACGCAATACTTAATTGCGACTTGGAAAACTGTGCTGATGCGTTGGGGGAACACAGATCGTAAAGCCTGAGCAACGCATAGCCAAAGTCGGTAAACGCACGACCGACCTAACGCAACGTTGCGATTTGGCCTTCATTGTTGTTTCTCTTCTTTATGTTAGTGTTCGCTTTATAGCATTTGAGATTGTCTTCGGAAAGATAAATGTTACCCTGCAAGATTTTATTTGTGTTCTCTTGACATACAGTACGTGTAGCATACGGATTTTTTTAACCCGTATAATAATTTATTTTTTGTTGAAGAAATTGAAAATATGGAAAATAAGTAACTTAAATATAATTAGTGTTCAAAAACCATTCGTTTTCATAATTAATATTCAGTTTAAGATGATTTATTTAAAATTTTAAAAGTAAAAAAGAAAAGAACAAAAAGAAAAGAACAATAATTTAGTGAAGTGAAAAATATATGGGCCATTCCACACCAAATCGACCAAAAAAAGTCAAATTTGAGATTTTACCTTTTCGATATCAATAAAATTTAGGCAACTGATAAAGGGTACCCAGATATGTACTGACCAATTTTTTTTTTATTCTTTCGTCAACTACTTCCAGAGATACAGTGTAACAAAAAGTAACAAAAAATGGGCCAAAAATCACTTTTGTATGGTGGTTCATATTTAAATATCTCTTAAACTAGAAATGCTAGAAACTCCGCTGATTTAGAAAAAATAAGTTGTAACTTCTAAACTTCTAATTGGTATAAAAGCTTGTTCTATTAGCTTTAAAAGGAGCCATCAACGTTTCTATCATTTCTACTTTCTATCATTTCTACTTTAAGAGATATTGAAATATGAACAACCATAGAAAAGTGATTTCTGTATCATTTTTTGAAACTTTGAACCACTGTATCTCTGAAATTAGTAGGCGTAATTAAAAAAATGTTATCAATGCATATCTTGATACCCTTTATCAGTTGCACAAATTTCATTGAAATCGAAGAAGGTGAGTTCCAACCGTTGGTCGATTTGGTGTGGAATGGCTCATATACAAAGTAATAAAAATACATTGGTTTATTTGCAAATAAGTATATAGTGCGATAAACATACTTAATATACTTAATGTAATTTAAATTTTAATTAAAATATGTTGAAATGAATGGAATTATTATTTTATTATATTTAAATAAACAACAACAAGTGAACAAAAAATGTAATTGCCAAATACGTAGTCGAATTTAATTCTATACTATGTGGATTAATTTAACTAAAAATTTGGTTGAATGTGTTTCATTAATTATTTTTTTTATTAAAAACATTGTCAATACTTCGTACGTTGTACATCAATTGATTAAAAATGTTTGATAAACGAATTCGTAATATTAACGTACACCGTATTTCAAAATCTGTCAATGTGTTAGTAAATCTCGATTGATTAACGCCATACGTAATATTGACGAATGCGATCATCGACTGACATTTGATTAATTTGTATGTCGTATTGATGTACAAGTTCGTTGTATGTACGTCACTATTTGGTTCTGTGTATATTGAACATGGTTATCGAAGATTTCACTGGAGAAAAGCGTTCATATTTTGTAATTGTAAGCTTGAAAACTATAGCGTTCTCAAAAAGTTCAATATACCATCTATAATCACTTAATATCCAGATTTTTGTTTATTGGGCCATTAATATATTTTCAGTCATACGCAGACACCATTCATATTTTGCGCGAATCTGGCAATGCAGCATTGCAGTGGCGCATAGGCGCAGGTGCTGTTGCAGCTGTCTGTTATCTCACAGAAGCGAGAATATAATGTAGGACATACGTAAATTCCTTTTTATATACAGTATTATAACTTATAGGCGTTTTCTTTTATTTTATATTTAAATCATTAATTAGGGATATATAAGCGATTAAATTCAAGTGTAATTTGAAGGTCGATTTCAAGTATAATTTGAAGGTCGATTTCAAGTTCAAAATTAAATTAAACATCAAGTGAAGAACCACATTTTATTTAGAGCTTACAAATAAGTTAAACCTCGATAATCACTTAATATCCAGGTTTTTGGTTTATTGGGGAGTAATTTTGTGAAGTGAATTTAGTCTCAAGTTTTTTTAATTTCGAAAAACAACGTTGGAATAACATTCATTTATTTGTCTTGATCATGACATTACATCCACAATGGTTGTAAAAGAACATTCTTCAATTTTATCGAAACTTAAACTCATTTCTTATTGGGGGTATTCATTTCACTTCGTATCTACTGAGTATATGAGTATGTCGTAAAAATTATAAGCTTTATAAAGTATAATTTTTTCGAAATACGCATATACGCAGGCAATACGAAATGAAATGAATACCCTTATTAATATTTCATAAACGTGTTCGTAAACCTTGGTCACTTACATTGTATATCAGCTCATCGTGCATTTTCCGTGCAGTAGAATTCTCGGGATGACTTTCATGTTTGGACTTGCAGCTATATATTAATTGATTTGTCTGTTTGCTTTTTCAAGCGAAAACCAATAATCTCACTGATTGTGGGAATGCAGTGGAGCATATGAAGTGTCGGAAAAAATGAAAATTTTCTTGTTGATTTTTAATTTATCACGTCACTTGATTGCCACTGAGTAATTTGGGTAGTGAATTTCGTCTCAAGTTTTTTTAACTTCTAAATCCAACGTTGGAATAATATACATTTATTCGGCTTGATCATGGTATTACATCCACACTGGTTGTAAAGGAAAATTCTCCAGATTTATCGAACCTTAAACTCATTGCTTATTGGGTTCCAACTTAAAAAGTTATTAGGATTCTTATTCCGGTCCCATATATACACTAAGAAAATGAAAGATGATGGAAAAGTATTAGAGCCTTAAACATCATTGCAGTTGAAAAATATTCAGGTCAAATATTTGACACTTTTGGTGATATTTAGATAATATTAATAGTTTTGCCACAAATGTATAATTATCTACGGAATATGTGAATATTTGCAGCAATGCTACCTATTTATCTAGTAGTTGCAGTGAATCTACCACAAAAATTGTTTGTGATGTTTATAGGAAACATCTCACAAATAATACAAAATATGTGATGTTTATAATTAATTAAAACTTTTGCTGCAAATTTATATGTATTTCCTGCATATAGGAATTGTAAAAGCGAGTAGTATTTTAGTAGCAGCAACACTCGCATAAATATTCTAACGATTTATGTATGTACCGTTGGTGTGAGAAAAAATGTCATTTTATTTGTTCCAAATGTCATTGTGAAAATCTGAATATCTTTTTTGAATATCTTAATTTGAATTCAATTTGGAATTTTTAAAATTTCTATTTGGAATTTTCTCAATTTTAAATGAAAAAATCTCAAATTTATTTGGATTTTTGTCTATATCAATTGTAAAATCCCAATTTTATTTGAAATAATCTCAATTTAAAATGAAATATCTCAATTTCATTTGTAAATTTCTCAATTTTAAACAGAATGCTGTACATACACGCTCTTCCAAACAAGCTCGGATTCAGGGGGGCGATGTTCAAAAAATGTTCAAAAAAGCATAAAATTGCAAATGCGCCTAATTTACAAAATTTTTGCGCCTCTATAGAAGGGCGCAAAAATATAGAGAAAGGCGCAAATTTTTTTAAAAAAGCATAAAATTGCAAATGCGCCTTATTTACAAAATTTTGGCGCCTCTACAGAAGGGCGCAAAATATAGAAAATGTCGCAAAATTTTCAAAAAAGCATAAAATTGCAAATGCGCCTAATATTCAGAATTTTAAGGCCTTTTTAAAAGACCGAAAACTACAGAGAAACGCGCTAAATTTTCAAAAAAATAAACACAAAATAGAAAAAGCGCCTAAAATGCAAAATGTTTGCGGCTTTTAAAAAGATCGCAAAATATAGAAAAAGGCGCCAAATTTAAAAAAAAAAACACAATTCATTTACAGAGTAAATATGCGTCATTTTCATTTTGTGTTTGTTTTGATAATTTTGCGCTTGTAAAGACGATAAAATTCTGTAAGTTATGCGCTGTTTTAATTTTGATTGTTATTTGAATAGTTTACACCTTTTTGAGCTTTTCTACATTGCGCCTTTATGTAAAAATTACGAACTATCTCCAGATTACTAATATTCTGTAAATTACCTTTATAATTGTTCGCTTTTTTTAAATTTTGCGACTTAAAAAAAACTTTTTGTCATTTTAATCTTTGTTAAAATCGTCCAAAATAGCAGGTAACTTTTATTTTAAAGTTGACTTTAAATTGTCTACGAATATGCGCCATTGTATTTTGACAAAGATTCTGAAGAATACACAATTCGGGTTTTAAATATTTTGAGATCTATATTAAAATGTCACAAAATAAAAATTCTAGGAAGGGTCGAGACAGTTTAGAAACATTTTTTCGACATATTTTAAAAAGAGATAGGCGGAGTTTGTATCACAAGAAGTCTGCCCGAACTGCCCGATTCCAAAATCTGTCATTAAAAAACCACAAAATTTTACAAACTGCTATACACTTCCCAAAATATTCCATTTATCTGTGTGTTGGCCGGAAATATTCCTGAAAAATTACATACATTTTGTCTCGGGGTATCAATATTTAATCGAATTTAAACATTATAGGCGCATAACCATAGACAGTTTTAGACAACTTTAATAATTCGACTTAAACAAAATTCGACTTTTTTAGAATTTTTGTATAGAATAAATTGTCAAATAGATGATTTTGAATTTAAATTGTCTGCGCCATGTAAGTCCAAATACCAATTTTGAAAGTTTGATAAAAGTTCGACAATTCATAGTTTTAGATGTGTTGGTGTATTTTCATAATTAACGAGTTGGGAAAGTTAGGTCATATGGAAAGTTAGGTCACATGGTAAGTTCGGTCACATGGGACGACTTTTATAGTCGGTCGGGCTCGACTATGGAATACCCTACACCTTTAGTGTGAATATTAATGTTTGTAATTTAATTGTATACCTTTTCTTTTAAGTTCTTAATTATGCTGAACATTCTTACACTCAGAATATTATCTACATACCAAATTTCTGACGACGTATATCCAATTAATTTAAAAAATTGATGTAAAAGTGAAAAAAAAAATAAAAAAATTGAAACATGTAGAAATATAAATATGGGCGAATGTTGTGTATCATAATCGTAGAGTTCACTGCTTACATATGATCCACTGTTGTGTATCATAATCGTGGAACTTACAGCGTGCTTATGATCCACAACATAACATAACCAGTATATTTTTCTTTATGGCATACTTTTGGGGTTAAGCATTATGCATGTTAAACACAAACAGCATTTAATTGTCTTGGCGCACACAGCTTAACATAGCACAGGTATACACGCCCACGTTAAATAGGTCACTCAGATAAAAGCTGACTTAATTATTTTAGAATGATGAAAGTACTCAATTTATTGTGAAATTATAAATACGCTGACTAAGTTATTTTAGCATGATGAAATTACTCAATTTATTGTGAAATTATAAGAATACGAGGTGTTAAGTAGAAGTTAAGTATAGACTAAGAATCAATTGTTTCCGATAAGCTGAACTATCTACAAATAAGTGTTAAGTATAAGTGTAACCAAGCGAAATAAAGTGTCTTGAAGTAAAAAAGACTCGGTTGTTTTAAATAATATAAAGAAAGTAAAAAGGACTCAGTAAGTATAAATAGGATCAAGTTAAAGTCATAGAAGAAGGACCTTTTTAAAATACAACATTTTGGCGCAGCCGGTTTCTCAAACAACGCTCTCAGGGACCGAGAGAAGAAGGACGATAGAAGGACTAAAAATCACAAAATAAATGGTGATTATTTAATTTTTTGTTTTGAAAATACGTGAGTACCAGCAGAAAATTTAAACAATTATTACAGTGTTTAATAAAGTAATAAATACAAATTGAATAAATAAAGAAAATTTATTAAATAAAATTTATTTAATATTAAACTCAGATAAGTAAATAAAATTATTTCTAAAATTAATATGAAACGGAATTTTTGATTTTTTTTTTTTAATTTAACTAATTTTAGAACATTTAGAATATCATTTTCATTTTAAAATTTAAATGAGAATAAAATAACATTTTAAAGATTGTGAAAATTTGAAATATTTTTTTTTTATTTTTATAACATGGTCAATTTAATTAAAAATTTTACATTACTATAAAATATCTGATTTTAGTCAACAGATTTAAAATTTTAAAAATTTATAATATTTTTTTTAACATTGTGGAGCTACGTGAACTGTTGAGTGTTCTAGGAAATAAATTGGGATTTTTGTCGTTGATAAATATATGGCGGAATTGGAACAATTACAGTTAGCATACGGAAACATACTAGGGCAATTGGACAGGTTTACGGATAAATTGTGGGCTCAAATTAGCCTCGAAGTAAATAATAAAGAACATTTACAATTAATAAAAAATAAAGTAAATAACACAAAGGTTTTTTCTAAAGTAGAAGGAGTAGATCTCGTGTTCGAAGAATTAATATATTTCTTGGAACACAAAAGTGAGAATAAAATAAAAGAGATAGAAGGCTGGAAAGGCGAATTTGCTGCATTAACTAAAAAAATAAACGATAAATTAGCAGAAAAACAGGAGTTGTTAGACCACGCCTGCGGTATAGAGGCGGAAAACGAAAAATTAAGAGCATTGTTGAAAGATAAAGATATTTCTGATGAATCAGTAGCTAGGGCACTACGTCAGCAACCAAGGTTAGAATTCGAATCAGTCGAAGAACAAATAACAAAGTAAGGGAATTGGATTCGAAAATCAGATTTTTAGAGGCGGAAGTAAACTTAGCACACGAAACATCGTTATACCATAAAGAAGCTTTAAGAATAGAAGAAAATTTAGAAAGCATAACAAAAGAAATAACAATAATTGAAATGCCGACAGACGATATTTCGAAATGCGTACGAAATCTTGTCCCGGTGTTCAAGGGCGAAGATTCACCGTTCCTAAAAACGGAGCTTCTTAGATTTATAGACGGTTGTAAGGCAGCGAACCTTAAAATAACTGAAGAAAATCAGGAGGAATTCATGATTTGTATTAAACTGCGTCTTGATGGAGATGCATACGAATTAGTGAGGACCAAGAATATAAATGATTTAGATGAGTTGTTTGAATTACTTAAAAGCACATATTTAAAGGTGGCTACATTAGATTCAGTTCAATACAACATAAGACAGGCATATCAAGGTGGAGGGGAAAGTTTAAGGGCGTTTGCAAGGCGTTTAGAAGTATTGCAGTCGAACGCAAACGACATAGCCGATACAATGTACAAAAAGAAAAACCTGCCAACAGATATTTTTAACACGGAACTATTAAATTCTGTGCTAACAGCATTTAAAGTGGGAGTGAGTGACCCGACTGTAAAGATACTACTGTTGAGTAGCAAGGCAGATAATTTAAATGATTTATTAGACGAAACGTTAAGGGCAGAGGCCACAATACTGCGGGGGCCGAGATTACCGGAGGAACTGTATAGTTTTGAAAAAAGACCGAATGGAACCTCAGTTAGTAAAAATAATCAAGAAACTGATATTAGAAATTCACGACAAGATAGGGGTAAAAGTCAACAAAATAGAAATAATTGGAATACAGGGGGTGCCATGAAAAAGGGGCCAGTCTGTTCATTTTGCACAAGACCAGGACACACAAGGGATGACTGTTATTTGCGAAAAAATACACCATTTTGCAGAGAATGCGAGAAATACGGACATGAATCGAGTTGGAGATGTGGATCAAATAGACTGGAAGAACGCCAGGAGAACCAACAACAACCATTTCAGAATCAGCAGTACCAAGGGGGTTACAGAGGACTTCAGAATAACGGCTATCAACACCAACAGCAGCAAAATCAGAATCCGCAAGACAGCAATACTCGTAATAATAGAAATAATAATATTAATAATGGTAATGAAAATAATAGAAATAATAATCCGTTTAGAAATAACAATAGTAATAACAATAACGAACCTAATAGAACATACAGAAATAATAGGGCATGTTATGGGTGTGGTCAAGTCGGCCATATGATAGCGGATTGCCACGCCAAGAAAAATGTTGTGCCAAACGGTAGTAATGCTCACAATAGGGGAAACTACCACGGGCCCAGCCAAGGCCAATAAGTTAACATTAGTAAAGTTAGGTCAAAGGTAGAAATAGTGGATCATACACCAAAGGAGCCTGTGATCACATTTGCTACCGCAGCTTCAAATAACAACCAAAAAATCGTGGGGGAAAATATCGTTCATCAAACGTCGAGAGTGACCGTTGATACATATGTTGAGCCACCGTGTTTGGTCTGTAAGGAGAAGTTGAAAGAGGAAAAAATGGGTGAAAATAATATTGTTCATCAAACGTCGGGAGTGACCGTTGATACATATGTTGAGCCACCGTGTTTGGTTTGTAATGCAGTAGTAGGATTATTAGTTTATATCATACACTTTATAGGTATTGTGTCGATTACACTGGGGAACAAAATAATAAAATTAGCAGAATATGAAAAGTATAAGGGAACCTTTGGAGAGGAAGCAGTAGGGTATAAAGTAAAAAACATATTATCAAGAATATCAAAAAGTTTTGAAAATTTCGTAATAGAATATGATAAGAAGATTAGATGTCATATGAGTGAGTTTAGTAAAAGAAAGAATCGTATAATATGCAGTAGGCAGGGTGACTATTTCAAACTACCTAATGTAAGTGATGTTTTCATCGAAGTACCTTGTGAGGATGCTAAAAATGGAAAACTCATATTACTGGTAGATTCGGGAGCAGATGCTAGTATAGTAAAGGAGGGTTCGATGATACGACTTCCGGGTTTTGATAAAAATACTCAGAAGGACTTTAGTGGTGCTTTTGGGGGATGCGTAAGGACTTTAGGGACAATAAATATTCAGCACAATAGTATAGAGTGGTTCTGTTTAAAGATGCATGTAGTGGCACTTGAACAAGGAATACCCGCTGATGGAATAATAGGACGAGATAATATATGGAATAGGTCCATAATAAATGCCATAGATAAGAAGTTAATATTTTATGATCAAGATAAAAACAATACTATACAACTACCCATGAGGACACGGGCAGACATGGAAAATATTTTTCTAAATCAGGAATTAAAAGTAGAACCTAGAACCGCAAAGATAGTATCATTACGTTTAAAAACAAAAATTCCAATCGTCTTAATACATAAACAAGAAATTTGTCCAGGAGTATATTTGGGCGAAAGCATATCGAATGTTAGCAAAAATAGAGTTTATGTGTCCGTATTAAATGCTACAGAAAAAGAATTTATAATAGACAGTGCTTTTAAACCAAAATTCTCGAATTTCAATCAGTATAAGGAATCGGATACCAACAATTCTACAATAAATAGCATAAATTCAGTAAACATTACGAACAGAATTAACAAATTATTAGAGGAAATAAAAATTGATGGAACCTTGAATAAAGACGAAATTACATCTTTACAAAATCTGTGTATTTCGTATCATGATGTTTTTCATTTAGATGGCGATGAATTAACATACACGCCAGTACTTAAACATGAAATAATAACACAGTGGAACCAACCACCAATCAATCAAAAGCAATACAAATTGCCACACACACATAGAGATGAAATCAACAGACAGGTTAGTAAAATGTTGGATGACGGCATTATATCGCAAAGCATATCACCCTGGAATTCACCGATGTTGCTAGTTCCTAAGAAGAGCGGCAAGGACGGTAACAAAAAGTGGAGGCTAGTTATAGATTTCCGTAAATTAAACGATGTGACAATTAAACAAGTATTTCCGATTCCTCGAATAGACGAAATATTAGACCAATTAGGTCACAGTCGCTATTTTTCAACTTTAGACTTGGCAAGTGGTTATCATCAGGTACTAGTTGAAGAAGGGGATAAGGAAAAAACAGCTTTTAGTACAGGTCTTGGTCATTTCGAGTTTAACAGAATGCCTTTTGGTTTAATAGGGGCTCCAGCCACTTTCCAAAGAATAATGAATCACATATTAACAGGTTTACAGGGTATCGATTGCTTTGTTTATCTTGATGATATAGTGGTGTACGGAAAGAATTTAGCTGAACATGAGTTTAGGTTGAGTAGAGTATTGCAGAAATTAAGGGAACACAATCTAAAATTAAATACAGAAAAATACCAGTTTTTGCGTCGCGAAGTTGTCTATTTAGGACATAAATGTTCGGAACTAGGTGCTCTGCCAGACCCCTCAAAGGTTGAATGCGTGAAAAATATTCCGGTACCAAGAAATAAAAAAGAAGTACAAGCGTTTTTGGGATTAATTAATTATTACAGAAAATTTATAAACAATATGGCAAAATTATCATTACCAATTAATAAATTACTTAGAAAAGATGTTAAATTCGCTTGGACAGACGATTGTCAAAGTTCATTTATTAAATTAAAAGAATCAATAATTTCACCACCCATTCTCGCATATCCAGATTTTACAAAACCTTTTTTACTTACAACAGATGCAAGTAACGAAGCAACAGGTGCGGTACTGTCACAAGGCAAAGTAGGGAGCGACCGACCAATAGCATTTGCTAGTAGGGCATTAAATGGAGCAGAAAAAAATTACTCCACCATTGAAAAGGAATTTTTAGCTATAGTCTGGGCAACAAAAAATTTTAGAGCTTATCTTCTAGGCCGACATTTTCAAATTTATACAGATCATCAACCATTACGTAGCACAGCAAATCTCAAAGATCAGACATCAAGGTTAGCCCGTTTCAGGCATAAATTATCAGAATATGATTACGAAATATCTTACAAACCAGGTAAACAGAATTTGAGCGCAGATGCTTTAAGTAGAATTCCACATCCAGAACCAGATATTACTGCGGTCCAAACACGGTCTAAGACCACACAGAATAAATTAGATAATCAAACTTAAAAAAACAAACAACAGGTGAGCACGCCAGTACTGGATGAAATAACAACAGACACCAAGAACGAATTAAACTCAAGTCTACTATTAACTGACCCAGAGGAAATTAAAACTGTTATAAAAGACTTTCATGACTCAGCATTAGGAGGTTACCAGGGCGCAGTGAAAACATATTTTAGAATCAGAAAACAATTTAAGTGGAAAGGTATGCAGAAACAAATAAAAGATTACGTTAAGAATTGTCAAAAATGCCAAGTAAATAAAAGTTCTAGGCTTACTAAAATGCCAATGGTTTTAACTGATACGCCTGTACGACCATTCGATAAAGTATACATGGATCTTGTAGGTATTTTACCGGAAACTATATCTGGAAATAAATATATATTAACTTTTCAAGATGATTTTTCAAAATATATGTGCTGCGTAGCTATCCCAGACGCAGAAGCAAGCACTGTAGCAAAAGCATTTTACGACGAAATTATTACAAGACATAACATACCAAAAGTATTGATAACCGACAATGGTTCGAATTTTGTATCAAAATTATTTTCGGACACGTGTAAATTGTTAGGAATTAAAAAGTTACATATTACGCCATATCATCCACAGGCCAACGGCTCTTTGGAACGAAGCCACCGACCATTAGCAGAGTATTTACGAAGTTTTGCGAAAGAGGATGGATCAAACTGGGACCAGTGGTTAAAAACAGCAACGCATGTACACAATAATACAATGCATATGTCCACCGGGCAAACGCCTTTCCGTACTTTATACGGTTACGATTTTGAAATGCCAACCAATCTAAAACGGAAATGCTCACCAGTATATAATACCGATGATAACAACAAGCTATTAAAATACCAAATTCAACGCACACACGAAATCGTGCGACAAAATCAAGCCAGAGCCAAAGAAAAATCTAAGCAAAGCTATGATAGCTCAGTACACCCAATAATATTCAAAATAGGCGATAAAATTTTACTAAAAAATCAAAATAGGAAAAATAAATTTTCACCAGTTTGGGTAGGACCCTACGAGGTACTTTCAATAATAAGCCCTGTAACGACTGAGATTTGTATCAAGGGTAAAGCGAAAAAATTTCATAATAATTTGTTAAAAGCATACAACAGTATAGTTACGTAGAATTAAATAAACGCTGACTGCAACAAGAACCAATAATTTTTAACATCATTGAAATAAAGTCAAATAGTTAGCGCAGGACAGAGTAGCTAAGTATTACATGTTCAGAAGACCTAGCAGTGTTTTATGTACTGACAAATAAAAATATTATTTTTTTTTCTGAAAAAGAGAACACCTAATTTTGATGAAATAATAAGACAAAAGCAATATATTTTTTAATATATAGATGTATTTTATTCATTTATAAAAATTATTACAAGTTATTGTTCTTATTTTTATTTTTAATAGCCATGTGTTGACTAACAGTTTTATGTACTGACAAATAAAAATATAATTTGTTTTTCTGAAAAAGAGAACACCTAATTTTGATGAAATAATAAGACAAAAGCAATATATTTTTTAATATATAGATGTATTTTATTCATTTATAAAAATTATTACAAGTTATTGTTTTTTTTATTTTTTTGGGAACTGAGTAAACCCACCAGCTCATCGACCAAAGGGTCGATGAATGGTGGAGAATAACCAAAGCATTCACAGTATGCTTTTATCGTGGCCATCTGGGCGCGAGCCCAGACAGCCACTTCCGGAGAGTAGGGCTGGTTGAGACAACGGATTGTCTCATCCAAGCCATCTACCAGATGCGCCGCATCCCAGCATTCAGTGACAAAGGCATCTCGATATTTCGTTAGCGCTTGTGCTAGCGCACCTCCACTCTTCGAGGGTTTACGATAACCCCACGAAGAGGCGCTACAATATCCTTCGTCCAGAGAACCTTCACTAAAACCGCTACCAACTCCATAGGCACCGTAGTAGGGGGCCCATTCTTCATTGTTACGGCTGTCCAGAGAACCTTCACTAAAACCGCTACCAACTTCATAGTCACCGTAGTAGGGGGCCCATTCTTCATTGTTACGGCTGTCCAGAGAACCTTCACTAAAACCGCTACCAACTCCATAGGCACCGTAGTAGGGGGCCTGTTCTTCGTTGTTACTGCTGTCCAGAGAACCTTCACTAAAACCGCTACCCACTCCAGAGTCACCGTAATAGGGGGATTCAGCTATTCCACTGGCCGAAAAATCTTCACCATAGCAGCTAGAGTTATAACTACTCATTCATTTTCATTTTAATATGAAAAGATATAATATATGTCCATTAATAAAACTGTACATTACCTGTGAGGTCGATCGACTCCTCGACGGTTGGGATCAAGACGACTTCTGCGTCATCCAAATCCGTGACCATTCGTTGCCCCTCTTCAGGGAAGGGTGCATCAACAGATAAGACCCCTAAACAAATTATTATATAAAAATTTAAATTATTAGAGACAAGAAAAATTTAGAATATCATTTTCATTTTAATATGAAAAGATATAATATATGTCCATTAATATGTACATTACCTGTGAGGTCGATCGACTCCTCGACGGTTGGGATCAAGACGACATCTGCGTCATCCAAATCCGTGACCATTCGTTGCCCCTCTTCAGGGAAGGGTGCATCAACAGATAAGACTCCAAGGATCTTATCCATTAACTCACCCTCAACTGACTCCTGGGTTTCCTCCTGGAGAAATTGCATCTCCTCCTCAAATACCTGCAGGAAGGCCGAATTCGGCAAATCCTGAAGGAATTCTGCGGAGGAGATGGAATTCAAAGCAAACGAAGACATTTTTTTTTACTGAATTACTTTGGTTACACTTGTTTTAGAAAAACTTGACTGTTGACTTTTGCTAAGTTTTGCGATCTTATATACTAATAAATTGCAACATAATCAATAAAAGGATTCCACAAGAATCCAAGAACAAATTTATAAAAGATTGCTAAGTAATCAGTTTAGTTCAAAGTATGGGTTTCTGATCGGGGGCGCTACTCATTTTGACAGAGGAGAGGGAACGTAAAAGAAAAATAAAGAACGAGTACGAAGTAACATACAAAAACAATGCCGTGTAAAAATCGCAAATTAATCAATTTAATTTAAAGGTAAAGGTTTCTGATCGGGGGGCTACTCATTTTGACAGAGGAGAGGGAACAATAAAATAAAGACTAGGAGTTGTGAATACAGCAACCAACCTCCAGCGGTCGGAGCTAAAAAAACACTAGGTCACAATGATGAACAATGAGCATAAAGACTGTTCCCAGGTTTAACATAAATGTAGGATAAACTAATCCGTACATGAATCGATAGCTATGTAACTAGCATTGTATTATGGACTAAAATTAATTAGATAACAAAATCAAAATTATTTGTGAAGCATAAAATTGCGATAGGTCAGTACCTATATCAATGGCATTCTAAACAAACAAGTTCATTGCACACAGAGCACAATGCTCCCATCTCATATTAAAATATAGAAGGCTTGAATATATTCATAGGCCAAACGATTAAATACACTTCAGCACTTTACAAGCAGAAGCCACTAACGTACTGGAACTGAAACTAGATACGGTAGTGCAGCGACAAAACTGTCTAATATTTTTTATCACTAACACAATTTTCATTCATGAAACTAAATATATTAATGCAGATATGCGTTAATATAGCAAACTAACAAACTAACAAACGTTTTAAATTCATCATTACACGGTAATGAAAATAAATAAGTACAATTGAGATGTACAAAATTAAATATTTAACAACTTAATATAGCAAATACATTTATGTAATGCTAAAAAGTCGCGCGCGCTTATTTATTAATATTTAAAAAAAATTATTAGTCGGTGCATGAGTAAATAGCTAAGTATTGTTGAATATGACTAGCATTTAACCATGTACTACTGGGACTCTAAATAAAACAATTTGTATTGCAATAATGCAGAAACATATCCAAACATATATGTTTCTAAACAAAATCATATAGTAAATGTTGACACATATGTAAATTAACTATTATAACTAATTAAGGTATAATTATGGCCATAGCCTTAACAGGATGTATTAAGGTAAAATAAGAAATATTTATAAGAAAACTATATGATATGATCAAGGATTCCATTAAATATGTAAAAAAAAATGGAATTTCTTCTCTTTCTCTTTACGATAGGCAATAAAGAGCGAAACCAATATAATGATTAGAATTGTCACACTGGTCCTGATGCTGGCAGCCAATGAAGCAGTCAACATCACACAGACATCAATTAATGATACAAGATTATTCTTTGAGAAGACAACTGATGCTTTGTTCTACAATGATGAATGGACGATAGTAGCCAAGTTTAAACCGCTACAGCTGAACGATTTCCTGGAGCTGACAAACAAATACATAATCAAGGCAAACACAATGTGCGAACAAATGAGCACCAATGTAAACGGACCCAGCATAAAAAGATCATGTATTGCAGCAACACGGGAGACCACGGCAATAATAGCCACACTACAGAAAAATGAAGAAATAATTAAGCGCACAATAAAGAGTAACCGACAAAAGAGATCACTCAATTTCATTGGCGAATGACTCAACTGGGCTTTTGGACTGATGGACAATAAAGAAAGAGAGACTATCTATAAACATCTCAATGATATTGAAGATAATGAACATAAAACATACGAAATTATGAAAGACAAATTACGGTGATTTCATCAAATTATAACAAGATAGCAGAACCCTTACTGAATTCCTTGAAGGAAGTCGAAAATCTGCAAAATGTGTTAAACATAACAATAAGAACACAAAAATACATAAATGAAAAAATAAACCAACAAGTTAGTCATTTACTATTCATGATGGATACCTTGGAAATTCAATCTACAATTAATGCAAACCTAATCGAAATTCAAGGACAACAGCAGATAGAAATGGCAATCATAGATGATCTATACAAGGGACGATTACACCCGACAATTATAGACCAGAGCGAGTTAGATGAAATGCTGACTAGTCTCACGTTAAGAGGAAAGGCGAAGTGGTTCATACAAAAATCATTCGAAATGCACCGTGCATCAACAGTACGAGTTTTCCCAGACACAGACGGCCTAATAATAGTCATCAAGACACCACTACCTGATGATTTGTTGTTCACATTATATAGAATTTACCCAATACTCACAAATATTAATCAAGGATTGAAACCGTAACCGAAACCGAAACCGATATCCGTTTAAAACCGTTTCATTTTTAAAACCGAAACCGTAACCGAAACCGTTATACGAAAATCAGAAATAAACCGATATCCAATACCGATATAAACGGTTTCGGTTTTATACCGGTTTAAAACGGTTTTTGAAAAAGTATACAAAAAACCAGGAACACATATTTTATTTTATATAGAAGATCTTAAGTAAAATTTCATTAATTAAAATTTGGAGTTCCCACAATAAACATTTTTGGTTGTACAAAAATTCACATGTTGTTTTTTAAGAAACGATATTTCCAAAACAACGGTATAAAATAATAATATTTATAAGTCTTCTAATGGATTTTTCACTGATGTTTCAAAACAGCTCAATTTCGGACATAAACAATGTAATGCAAAATAAAATGTAAAAAAAGTTTCAAATTATTAACATCTCAGTACCTATTTAAGGAAATACGAAAAATGAAGTGCAACTTAGACAAGTTTAAAAATTTCAAGTATAAGGCAGATATTTGTTTACATTAGTGATGATTAAAAATTTCTTGTTCTTGCATTTTTTTTTTTGCAAGAACAAAAGCGAGAACAAAATCGAGATTTTGCAAGAAAAAGAACAAGAGCAAGTGCAAGACTAAGACTGCTAGAAAAGGAAGACTCCTGCATTTTTTTATGATTTTAATGTATTTATTATGTTTTTAAGATAATAATGATATACAAAAGAATTCATGATATTACTAAATATTGAACAATAAGTAACAATGGAAAGCGTGCAAAATATTTATGAACGTGAACATTAATGAAGATGTGTGTTTTTTTTGTTTTTGTCGAATTCTAAAGAATATAAGCATCATAAAAATAAGGCCTGTGAAGCACTTTTGAAGCGGTAAATAGCTTTAAAAGTGCTTCAAAAGTCGCTTCAAAAAGATAAAATAGACAAAACAATGTTTTTTTCTCTTTTCTTCGCTACGCAAGTTCGTACATCGATTGTGCATATGCACTGTGCTTATGCACATTATTATTTTAGTTTTACTTTTATATATAGTTTTTTTGTTAATTTAATTGTAAAATCATGAAGTAATAAAAAATAATATATTAACATTTTCACAGTGTGATATATTTAGCTGATATATTGCTTTTTGTGTTTTTCTTTTTTCACAAATCCGCTGATTCGTTTGAAAGTGCAACAACAACAAAAATGCGAATAAAGCAGCATCCAAGCTTTTGATAGAATTTTGGCGGAAATTTTTTGTACCACAAAGAGAACTCGTTGTTGTTGCCAACTAGAGAGCTGTACTAGATACATACATGTAGTGTGGTGCCGTGCGTCTGTCCGTTGTCATGCGACTGTCTGTTGTCATGCGTCTGTCCGTTGTCATGCGTCTGTCTGTTGTCATGCGTCTGTTTGAGGGTTGTCGTTGTGAAAGTGTGTGTATACGAATCGTAATCGTTATTGTTATATTCTCTTCTTTCTGTTAGTATTCGCTTAGTAGCGTTTGAGTTTGTGCTCGCATGGTGTTCGCAAAGAAAAATGTTACTCTGCCAGATATTATTTGAGTTCTCTTGACATACGGTACGTGTAGCATACGGATTTTTTTAATCTTTGACGAAAACATAAATATGCTTATACGAAATATTCCTTATATTTATTGTATATGTATATCGTATACTGTATATCGTCGTTGTAGAACGAAAAGTCACCAAATACATTTTTATGAAAAACTTAATTTTCGAGTTTGTTGAAAATTTTGAAAATGTATTTGGTGACTTTTCGTTCATTTTATTATGGCCTTGAGATTTTGAATTGTCTTGTCAACATCACTTGTTTTATACAATAATTTTTTTATTTGTTAATTCTTGTTAAAATATAATTCAAATTTTTATGTTATTGGATTTTTTTTTTGTTAGTAAAATGTTGAAGAAATTGAAAATATGGAAAATAAGTAACTTAAATACAATTAGTGTTCAAATTCTATTCGTTTTCATAATTAATATGCAGTTTAAGATATTTGTCTTCGATCTTTATTTAAAATTTAAAAGATTAAGATTAACAATGATCATCGCTAGTTCACATATATTGCAGTTCACAGAATTGTTGAAATTTAATTTCTTTGGCTTTTATGGATGAAAATTGTACAAAATTCATCTTCTTTTCAATTCAGATCATATATCAGGTGAAGTCAATATGTTGCTTTTCATTGGTTTGTGGTCACGAAATTTTAAATTAAATTTTTTTCTTGACGTAATCAATTAAATAATTCATATAACACAATATTTTTACTGAAATAATAACAAACATTGTTTAAATTACGTTTCTTACTTTACCCCAGTAATTTAGGACCATATAAAAAATGTAAAATTATTTGAAAAATATGGAAATAAAGAAAATTTATACAAAAACCGAAATCAAAACCGAAACCGTAACATGGAACCGGTATACCGAAACCGTTTCGTTATAAAAACTTAAAACCGAAACCGTAACCGAAACCGAAACGCGGAAAAAACCGAAACCGAAATCGAAACCGTTATTCGTTTAGGTTTCAATCCTTGATATTAATGAAGAATGGGATGCATTGGTTAAAACAACATATGACTACATATCAGAAGCAGAAGACCGGAGCAAATACATAGGTCTATCGAATGAAGATCACAGCAAATGCATTTTGGTTAGCCAACATACGGACAAAGAAATTACACTATGCAAACGTCCAGGAACCATGCTAACAACTAGCAACACACTATGTGAAGTCGCGCTGATTCAACACAGAACAGATATTAAAGATACCTGTGAACATGTTGCAATCCAAAGGAGTTCTGGCCTAGTAGTTAAATTATGGACACCAAACACATGGTTGTATAAATTCAATACACCAACCTTTTTCGAAGCAGTTTGTGGGTAAAATATAGCCACATTGACACTATCCGGCCTGGGTTGGATGTCCATAAATGAAGCTTGCAACATACACAACAAAGAAATGATACTGCCATACGAGTTTACACATCAAAGCATTAGGAATATAACATACAAGAAGGAAGAACATACGGTTATGATAGAAAATTTACAAGGCAATTGGTCATCATTAGCATATTCAAATATATCACAAACATCGTTACCGATCTTGGTGTCAGATCACAGCAAAATAAGAGCAGCATTAAGAGATGGGCATCGTGATTTCGACGAAATATTACTACAATTAACTGATAACCAGGAACGCAAAGAATTACTTAATCGTCAAAATGAAATAACGAAAACCGGTATGTCGTACGGCATATTAATGCTGATACTAATAATAATAATAGCGGCATATGTATTATACATACATTACTACTCGACAATTAAAAATAAAGCGACAATAAAAGCCGATGAATTTAATACAAATAAATCACCAATAGCAACAATAGATGTAGAAGCGGCTAAGAAAAACGCAGAAACCAAACACCACAACACCCATAGCAAGCCAACGAACGAAGTCACATGAAATAGAAGCCAATACGTCAGAAACAACGACAACGCATCGAACTACTACCGCAGAACAGCAGCAGTCAGTAACGAAAACATCGGGACCAGGTTTTTATTATATATAACTGGAAATTACAACTCTTAATTTACTAATATCCATTAAATATTATATAAGTAAAGATCATAACTTAATAACTAATAGAACGTAACGTAATTTATACCACATAAAACAATGTAAAAAGAAAAAACTATTATTCTTTTTAATAATAATTTTCTCTTCAGAAATAATTAAAATAATACAAAAAAAAAAAAAACTATTATTCTTCTTAATAATAATAATTTTTTTTTTCAATAAGGGGGGAGGTATGTTGTGTATCATAATCGTAGAGTTCACTGCTTACATATGATCCACTGTTGTGTATCATAATCGTAGAACTTACAGCGTGCTTATGATCCACAACATAACATAACCAGTATATTTTTCTTTATGGCATACTTTTGGGGTTAAGCATTATGCATGTTAAACACAAACAGCATTTAATTGTCTTGGCGCACACAGCTTAACATAGCACAGGTATACACGCCCACGTTAAATAGGTCACTCAGATAAACGCTGACTTAGTTATTTTAGAATGATGAAAGTACTCAATTTATTGTGAAATTATAAATACGCTGACTAAGTTATTTTAGCATGATGAAATTACTCAATTTATTGTGAAATTATAAGAATACGAGGTGTTAAGTAGAAATTAAGTATAGACTAAGAATCAATTGTTTTCGATAAGCTGAACTGTCTACAAATAAGTGTTAAGTATAAGTGTAACCAACTTTTAAAGCGAAATAAAGTGTCTTGAAGTAAAAAAGACTCGGTTGTTTTAAATAATATAAAGAAAGTAAAAAGGACTCAGTAAGTATAAATAGGATCAAGTTAAAGTCATAGAAGAAGGACCTTTTTAAAATACAACACGAATCACGCCCACTTTTAAAACATATGTAAGGCTAATATTTGATAATTTTGTTTTCACTAATTTGCGAAAAAAATGTCCACTATGAAAAAGCGAAAAGTAATAAAAAAATAAAATGTGTGCGTATCACGCCCATTTTTGGATAACATATTATTAGGTGAATTCTAAAAATACGTTTTAAATTTTATAAATATATCTTGAATACTTTTCGAGTTATTGCTTCCTAAAGAGTTATATAAAAGTGACTTGTATGGGAGGTGGGCGTGTCTGTTGACCGATTTGGGTCATTTACATTGAAAAAAACTAACTTTTGGCTAAAAAGTATTGAAACGAAATATCTTCGCATTCTAAGCAGTATTTCTCAAGTTATCGTGTATACGGCAGCAAGACAAACGGACAGACAGACAGACAGACGGGCATGGCTAAACGGGAGGCGTGTAGGGTATAAAAATCAAATATTCACAAAATATAGTTTTTAAGTATGTCCAATCGGCACTGCGCTAAAAGGTTATGATTGTTTCAAATCATAATTAAAGAAGTTATTAACAAAAAAATCGATATTGAAACAAAATTTATTTGATGACTTTTAGTTCCATAACAACGATTTATAATCCGTTTTTTACGTTTTTAGTATTTTTGAAATTAAAAAAACTGTTGTAAATTAATTTAATAATTGGTGAAGTAACTATTACGTTTTACTTCTTGAATAAATGCTACAAAAAACTAGGTTAAATATCAAACTTAAGTTTGGTACAAATGGTACAATTGGTACAAATGTTATACTTAAAAAAAAAATACAAATTCAAATATTTTTGGTTTTCTAAATATGCTAACTTGAAAAGTGAAAATAATCATTAAAAATACATTGTGTATATCTGAAGTAGTTTTCCAACGAGATGTCGGTATTGATCACCTTTAATTTAATACACAAGTTGAATTTTGTTTCCAAAGGGTACTAAGATATGTACACCTTCCTAAAATCAGAGACCAAAAATAATTATTTTTTTCAAATTTATGTGTAAAAAGTCATTGTAAGAAATGATGGCACTGTAAAACAAAGGGTGCCATTAGATAACATTCGCTTGTGGTACCCCAGATAAATCGAAACCTTATACACCTACCTATATGAACATGTAGGTACTGAAATGAAAGATATTGATCTCACGATTAATATGTTATTATGTTCATGATCCGATAACCCCAGTAACCTCAGGACCCTTTTTAGTTTTAACAACTGAGTTCATTTTATTCACGAATAATATATATTTACAAGTGTGGGAACCCAAACGAAAAGAAATTTAATCAGGATTCTATTATGCACTTTTGTATTTATGTTTTAAAAAATAAAAAATTTAATATTTTATAAAAAAAAATTTCGCCAGCGGCGCTTCTTCGATATAACATCCCAACGAAATATTATAATTAACTGTTGGGCCACTTCTAGAAAATTAAAAAAAAACGTTTCACGTTACCTATTCATTTCAAAATTTTCTTCATCATTTTGATAAATAATTAAATATTTTTCTCAACAATCAGCATTTTATTTTAATTTTATTTTTTACATAATTACAAATCCTAATCGCTATGGTTATTAGATCATAAAAATAACCATATAATTACAAATGTGGCATTATTACCTTTCATTTGAGTACCTATATGACCAAATATGTAGGTGCACCGGATATCGATTTTTCTAGGGTACCACAGATCCGACCGCACGCTATATTTTTTTTTGTTTTTTAAGCAAATAAAACGGTCGATTTAAAGAAAAAAAAGTTGGTTTAAAGAAGTACAGTTGTGTATAATTCACTGTATTTGATAAGAAAATATAAAAAGGGCGTAAAATAAATTTTTGCGGCGAATTTTAGAAAAAATTGGAAAAACGGCGCAAAAAAATCAATCATTTTTATTAAAAATCTTTAAACATGCACAGTGGGAATTTATAATAATTGAATTCATATATAAATTTTTAAATGCATAAATAATTAATTCGTTTAAAACTGCAAGTACAAGTGACAGCATCAATGCACAATTGCACCTGCAGACTCTAAACCAGACGATCCAGGCTCGCTTTATATTTGGTACAGTTACAGTTGGTCTCAGTACAGCACATAGCGTAGGCAAGGAATTCACGGAGGCATTTGTAAAAAAACATGCCAAATTCTGTTTGAAAATCGAAACACTGATTTTTATTTGTGGTTTTTTCACATTAGTTTCAGAAATTATATACTGCACTATATTATACTCTGTTACTGTTTGTACTTTTTGTAACACAATCAGCCTAACCTAAAAAGACAAGCGTTGCGAACATACGTTGTATTTAGATTTGATTAGCATTTTCTGTGTTTCGAAACATATTTTTAACCAAGTAAATTGCCAAGAAATAGTTTATTTAAATGCATATTGTAACATATTTATGCTAAATTTGACAGATTCTGCTGGACAATATAATAATGTTTACACGTGAACAAAAATAAATTCAATTTCGATTATAATTTAATTGCACTTCATTCCTAATACATGTATGGTAATTTCGTATTACTTTTTAATTACATTCAAACATATTCAAACAAATATTTCTATCCGTGTACAGGATCATCTTAACGGAGTTGAGTTTCTTAGAAATTCTTATAGTAAAATATGCTCCAAAAATTGTTTGTACAAAAAGTGTTAAAAGAAAAGAGCAACTAAAGGAATAGAAAAAAACAAGTGTCAACTAAATTGTTTTGTTTTTATTCATTTTTTATAAATTAAATCACAATATTATTAAGTTGAGGCCTGTGAGATCTGATCTGACTTTAAAATTATATTAAACAAAAATGAAAGAATTTAGAATGTCCCACAAAATTTTAAGTGAAAAGTTGATTATAAAAAGGTTTCGATTTGAATAAATTGAAAGAATTTTAAGAAAATTATGAGAACTGGACAAACGAAGAAATCGAAATTGTTCTTAATGATGTTAAAAAAAGATGCATTTCGATCGAAATGGTATAACTCGAGCAGAAATATGAAACGGTTCTTGTTAATAAATGATAAGTTGTTATTATGTAATATTAAATTTAAATGTAGGCAAATATATTAAAGCACTTTTTCGTGCAGGTGTTTTAAATATTGGCTGGTCTGAAGTGTCTTAACCTGGAACGATTGTTTTGATTTAAATTATGCTTATTATCATTATGTACATATCATCATAATGTCCATCTGTCCTCTTGTACACGTAAAACACGTCAAGAAGAAAACTAAAAGAGCTCTATACTTAACACTTTGGATTTTAGTGACTATATATAAGTGCACCAAGAAAAAAATACTATATAAATAATAGTTTTTTACTATTAAAAATAGTCAATAGGATAAATTATTTTTTTAATCGGAAAATACCTTTAAGTACTAGAAAATACTATGACATTGCCATTGAGTTTATATGAACAGATTAATTTTTTTGTATACTATTAAATCAATAATTGTCCTATTGACCAATTTTAATGGGATTTGAAGGAATTTTTTTCTGGGTGTGTACAATATGTTAAAATGGTTTCATTTTCACATAATGTCCGTCCGTCCGTAAGACGTTAAGAAGATAATTAAATGAGCTATATATTTAAAACTTTGGATTTTTAGTGAACACATATGTAAGTATCAACTATGTTAAAATGGTTTCTTTCTTTTAACGGGTACTATACATCAATTTCATATAATGTGCGTCCGTCCGCTTTTACATGTAAAACACGTTAAGAAGATAATTAATAGAGCTATATATTTAAAACTTTGGATTTTGAGTGAATACATATGTAAGTATAACATTTGTTAAAATGGTTTCATTCTTTTAACGGATATGTCCACTATACATCAATTTCATATAATGTACGTCCGTTCACTTGTACACAAAAAACAGGTTAAGAAGAAAACTAAAACAGCTATATACTTAAAATTTTAAACTTTTAGTGCATACATATGAAGTATAAATATGTTAAAATGGTTTCACTCCTTTAACGGGTATGCCCAAATACCTCAAATTCAAATAATTAGCGTCCGTCCGCTTGAAAACGAAGAACATGTTAAGAAGAAAACTATATAGCTGTTATTGTTTTCTTCTTAACTTAAAACTTTGGATTTTAAGTGCACATAAATAAGTATAAAGTATGTTAAAATAGTTTCATTTCATTAACGGGTACACTCAATTTACATCAATGTCATAATTAGACGTATTTTACGACGGATATAACATTCTTTTTTAAATGTAAATTCGTAAAATATATATAATATGAGCCGCATTAAGACAAAAAATAATACAAAAAAAAAAAACTTAATTCAATTCTCTATTGGTTCCAAAGTTATTGATTTTTTTCCGAACAAATTATTCTATGACAATTTAGTAACATAGCGTGAACATTTTATAACACAATTTTAGACTACAGTTGAGTTCAGGCTTACCCAGAAATGTAGTTTAATGAATTATTTAATATACATTTATATAAAAATTCTTAGCTTAAAATATTTGTTACTTTGTATTTTAAAAATATTTCCAATTAATGTAGTAGGTGTGAAACAATTTTGTATACCGCGCTACCTCTCGGCAGTTAATGGCAAACCTATGAGAGTAAAACATTGCCTATGGAAAGCTCTCACCCGCCGTTTGGATTCGGCAATAAGCTATTTTGAGCGGTGCGTGTTGTATTTGTACTCAAAGTTGTGGGATCTACAGTTTATTGCTGAATCCGAACGGCGGGTGAGAGCTTTTCATAGGCAATGTTTTACTTTCTTACGTTTGTCATTTACTGCCGAGAAGTAGCGCCCCGGTTCAAGCCTGGACTGGGGCTAACAAGATCTTTTCATAGATGTTATATATATATATATATATATATATATATATATATATATATATATATATATATATATATATATATATATCAGAGTTCGGATTTGCACGCACGCCCGCGCCCGCGCTCTTAAGTAAATGAGAAGCAAATTTGTTTACGCATACTCTGCACTCGGGCACCACATTTTTTTTTACAACACATCCCGTCGCAACGAGTGATGCTTTGCACAATTCTCGATATCTGCCCTCGTGCGGGCTACGAAACTAAAAACTGCAGCCCGCGCAGACGTGGAATGAGAAAATAGAGAAACATATCGCGCAAGTGCTATGGTATTTATTTCGCGGGGCAACTCCGTGCAACAGCGAAAACCGACCGCCCCGGGCAGCACGCGGGGCAGTTTTTCACAGCCAGTTAATTTTTTCTTGTATGACATTCTTATGTGGCGCAAGAGTACGGCACTGTTATAATATACTGCGCAATGTTTTAATAATTTTTAAATAAAACTATCGTTAATACAGAAAAGTTTGGCAATACTCAAATACATTTTTAATTGAAGTTTTAATTTTGTTTATAAAAATTGTATAATTTAGTACTAGTTTTTCAGTGCAAGTTTAAATTTAGTGTACAGGATATACATTATTTTTCGAAGCCTATCATGTAGCTTTTTTATTAAAATAGATTTTTGCACATAATAATTTTTGTATTTGAATAAAAATGTTGATTAAGATTTCATGTTAAATTTATTTTTCTGTTCAACGAACAATTAAAAGATACAATTTTTATAAACCAAAATAAAACTGCGATTAAAAGTGTATTTGAGTATTGCCAAACTTGTCTGTATTATCAATAGTTTTATATAAAAATTATTAAAACATTGCGCAGTCTAGTAAAACAGTGCCAATAAAATTTACTGGCTGTGAAAAATGCGCGTGCTGCCAAGGGCAGTCTGTTTTCGCTGTTGCACGGAGTTGCCCCGCAAAATAAATACTATAGCACTTGTGCGATATGCTTCTCTATTTTCTCATTCCACGTCTGCGCGGGCTGCAGTTTTTAGTTTCGTAGCCCGCACGAGGGCAGGTACCGAGAATAATGCAAAGCATCACTCGTTGCGACGGGATGTGTTGTAAAAAAAATGTGATGCCCGAGTGCAGTGTCGGCGTAAAACAAATTTGCTCGTTAGTGTATGAAGAAAGGGGCATGTGCGGGCGCACGCACACGGGCATTTCCGATATCTGTATATATATATATATATATATATATATATATATATATATATATATATATATATATATATATATATATATAATATATATATATATATATTATATATATATATATATATATATATATATATATATATATATATATATATATAGATATATATATATTTGGGTTATTTTGCATTGTTCATTTTGTGGTCACTTTTTAAATAAATCCGTACAAATGTATTTTGTATTTCTATTTTGTTCTCAGTTTACTCTATGTTGCGTGACAAGTTTTCATATGGATATGTTTCATGCTACACTACTGCACTGCCTAACCGGTAAGTTAAGAGTGACACCGATAAAATTTTAAGAAAAAATAAAAAAAAAATGTTAGGCATACTTTTAGGCGACTATAAACCGAAGGTGAAAATTTGCAAATTTTGTGAGAAATGTTCATTTTGTGTAAATGTTAGAAGCATATATTTTGCGTTCGTGTCCCAAAATGTACCGAATGTGTTATTATGTATTTGTTTAAATGCCTTCGACCAAAAATAAAATTTAAGCGCCAAGCAATTGCAAAGTGCTACTTGAAATTGGCGGACATCACGGGCGAAAATGTAATTTCTTTTGTGAAAAAGTAATAATTATAAAAATTTACAAATATTAACGCCGCGCGCTTAACAAAGAAAACAATTACAACATAAAAAAATAAAATACACAGGAAACAAAAGGTCGGAAAGTATAACGAAATTGTGAAAAAAAATATATTAAAAGAAAAAAAAAATAAAACAGGTCGGACAAACAAAGAAAAAAAAGGGGAAAGGTGGGACGTATGGGAAGGTGTTTTATAAAAAAAAATTTAAGTGTTTCTTTAAATGTAGAATATGATTTTGTTCGGTGTTATATGTCTAAAATTTTTATATAGAATCCCTGGTGGAACTGTGGTAGCGGCCCGGAAGTGCACATTGAACGACGCGGCAGCCGTCCAGGAAAAAACGATAAGTATCACGATATTTATTACCCCAGGGACCAATAATATAACCACCCCAAAAAGAAAAGAATATATATACATATAAAATTGCGTAACGCATTAAATGCGCAATTTTCCGCCAGCGCACTTTGCGCCAAAATTCGAAAAGTATATAGGTGCATTTTTTATACTTGCGTAGGTGCACCTATATATTATATAAGTAAAAAGAAAGACACCATCCGGCCATTTTTGCGCCAACCGGTGCGAACCGACGCAGAAGATCAAAAACCATTTTGGCGAATATTTTAACCAAATTTAATCGCGGTTTTAAATTTGTGCGCGCACCGTAAGACCCCACTGCATACAAAAATTAAAATCGTATGCGCACCGTGGGATAATCCCTTTAGTTTTAATTTATATGTTATACATCCAGAAAAAAATATTATATAAATAATTAATAGTTTTTTACTATTAAAAATAGTCAATAAAATAAATTATTATTTTAATCGGAATACTCCATTAAATACTAGGAAATACCATGACATTGCCATTGATTTTATATGAAAAGATTTATTTTTTGTATACTATTAAATCAATAATTGTCCTATTGACCAAATTTAATGGGATTTGAGGGAATTTTTTTCTGGGTGTACATTTACTTTTTTTTGATAATTCTAGTTCTTATATTTTATATTGTTACATTTTTATATTTTTATATCTTTAACCATTTTTTTCAGCAAATTCTTTACGCGTTTTTTATAATAATAGGCAGTGTTTTATTTGCCAGTTTTGTTTCATTCCCTTTAAATAGAGCTCGCTTTTTAGGCAGGTCAATTTTAAGTTTTTTGTGCGTTACCCGAAATTGGGATTTTTTAAAAAGTTTTTGCATAATTTTAGTTTTTATATTCCTTTATATTTTTATCCTTAACCTTTAATTTTCTTGAATTTAAATTTCTTTTCGTTTAATTTTATATTCCTTTAAATTTTAATATTCCTTTAAATTTAATATTCCTTTATTTTTCTATGCCTTTAAATTTTTATTAATTTTAAGTTATTCCTTTATTTGTCTATGCCTTTAAATTTTTCTTTCATAATTTAATTTGCTCTAATAATTTAATATTTAAAAATTTTTGATAATTTATATAAATTCACTTTTTATGATTTTGTTTAGGTTTAATTAATATTCTTAATTCAATTAGTTAATTTAAATATAGTTTTTGTTCCATGTTTTCATCTGTTTGGTTTAAATGTGTTTTTGAATAATCAAGAAATTTATTTATTATTCCCCTTTTGCTGTTTGAGATGTTTTTGGTAAAATGATGGCCTAAATATTATCAATGGGTGTGACGATGTCGAACCGACGAGTGGACAAAATGTTGTGAGTTTGGTCTAGTGTTTGATGTCAGTGTAGTTTGATAGGGGATCATTGTTAAATGGGCAAAAATGATCCATGGTGGGGAGGGCAATACCACCAAAATCGCCCCTATATTTCTTGTATGTATAAGTAGCTTTGTCACAGCAATTGTTTTTATATATTTTTTTTGTTTTTTTTATTTTCCGTTCAGTTTTTTGTTTTAAATTGGCATGATATTTCTGTTTAGTGTGCGTAACACCAGTAGAAGAGCAAGGACCCATCCCATGTCCGACGAGCTTTAGCCGGAAAGTCCACGAGCATGCCACCCGCTCCTCTCTACTGGTCGTCCATTTTCATCTATTTTCAAATTACCTTTTTATAATTTTTTCTACTCATGTTTTCACTACTTTTCCTACTTTTCTATTACTATTTTTATTCCAATTCCTATCCCCCTATCAGGCAGCACGCTCGCACTAACATCTATTACCGTTTTTCTAATATTAAAATGATTATTTTATTTAAAAAAGTTCATAATTTATAAAAACAGATGACTGAAAATTGTTTTGTTTACATTTTTTGTTGTCAAAAACGTTGTGGCCGTTCATACTAAGATTATTTAAACCTTTTTGAGTAATTTGTTAAGTAATTTAAAAAGAATTACGCAAGTTGAGTAATTTTGTATTGAATGGGATTTTAGATAATTTTGGAGCGCATTTGAGTTGAAATTACGCAAATGCTTAAATTTACGCATTTGAGGCTCAGTGAGAACTGGGTATAAGTTTTGTTTAAAGAATGGAAATTTATTTATGCATAAATTTATTTATATTTAAATTTAAATGACGTTTATGGCATAAACATCAGAAATCACCTGTTTCTGTATCAGGTCTGTAGCACCGGACGACTAAGAAAAGCTCTCACCCGCCGTTCGGATACGACACGTAAACCAAATACAAGGTACTGGAAGTGGGGCAGTTAAACATGCAGACACGACAGGTATTTACATTCCTGAAAGAAGAGATGTTAGACGAGTAGGCAAAACAATTGAAGATGCGATTGAAACTCCGCGACATGGCGATCCACACTTTGAGAGTTCTGACATGTTTCAAGAAATAGACAACGATGATGCGTACAGTCTAAAGTCGTCTAACGGTGATTCATTTAGCACCGAGGATGGTTTTGAAGGATTTGCTACGCCGCGCGTGCTCTCAATAATTCCATAATACGAAATTTCTACATCTCTTGAAATAATGGAATCAAATATGCATCATAACGAGATACCATTAGCGCCTCGACGTTATACTAGACCGAGAAAGACACGAGTCCTATTTACCCCACAATCTAATTCAAGTTGAAGGGGAAATATGTTGTATATGCATTTAATGTAAAACTCAATATAGCCTTTGTTTGGGATTGTTGTCGACGAGATGGCAACTCTCTTAAAAGATATCATTATTATTTTTGTACGAATATTGATGGCGGTTAATACAAGGGTACCCAGCAAAAACATAGTCGTTCATTTTATTAATCATTTTAGGGGTAGCAATGATCAAAGTGTCGATCATTTTTTTGATCACTTGTAGAATAGCGACGGGAAAAAAATGATCAAAAATTTTGTGTTCGTGTGATTTTGCATGCCTTTCTTACGAACGTTGACACAGGTACTTCTATATATATATGTGTCTTTTTCGGCTAAAGTTCACTTTACCGGCCGAAGTGAAATTAAAAAAAAAATTGTCACGCGCTGTATTTTTGCAAAAAAAAAATACCAAAATTAAAAAATCGCGCAGCTCGGACCCGTGGTGACCTTGAAAAATCAAAAACCGGTGCACCTACTTATAAGTACATATGGGTACTCAAATGAAAGGTATTTTCCTCACGATTCCAAATCTGTAATTGTCAATCCTAGCGGCCCCTACATCAATTTATGTAATTTCAATCATATGTATATGTTTTATGTGCTACTTGTATGTAATAATTGAAGTATATTAGAATGTATGTACATATATTTAGAATGTATGTACATATATATCTATGTGCTTCTGAAAAAATGAAAAAATTTTCAAAAAAATCGCGCGATTTTTTTGAAAAATTTTTCGCCAGCGGCGCTACATTCATACAAAAATGACTATTTCATATCAAAAATTAAATCAAAAGTAGATATATACCTTCTACTTAAAAAATGAAAAATTTTTCAAAAATAAAGAAAACCAACAACAAAAAAACAAAGAAAACCCAACATTTTCCTTCTAAATTCAATAATAAATCAAAAATTAAAAAATAATATTAAAAAAATTAAAATAATGCAAAAAAAAAAAATTAAAAAAAAAAATGAATTAATATTTTTTTTATAAAAAAAAAGAAAAAAAAAATATATATAAGCTTAAAAATCTTAAGGTTATACATTCTTATATACTTCAATTATCACATAAAAGTAACTCATACAACATATACATATAATTGAAATAACATAAATTGGTGTAGGGGCCGCTAGGATTGACAGATCTGAAAAACAATTACAGATTTGGAATCGTGAGGAAAATACCTTTCATTTGAGTACCCATATGTACTTGTAAGTGGGTGCACCGGTTTTTGATTTTTCAAGGTGACCACGGGTCCGAGCGGCGCGATTTTTTAATTTTGTTATTTTTTTTTTGCGAAAATACAGGGGGTAGCAATTTTTTTTTTTTCGCTTCGGCCGGTAAAGTGAACTTCTCCCGTCTTTTTCATTCATATCAGTGCTATCGACAAAATGGTTGTTAAAATGATCAACATGTTTATATAGCATGTAAATTATCAGTATATGTAAAATGATTATTAAAATGAACAAACATTTAATCGGTCATTACTATTGTTAAAATGAATAGTAAATTCATCGATTTAACCTATGCCAACCCAACCCAATTATAAAAATGCATTTTAGTGTTTAGTTGTTGTTTATTTCATTTAACTTTTTCTTTGTGTACGTTTTTTGATGATATCGACGGTGGCTTTTTTCAATTCGCTTCTTCATCGAATCCTAAACGCCCTTCCACTTGAAAAACATCTACTTGAAAAACATCTACTTGAAAAACAGCTTTTCATTTTTTAAATAGCTTTAAGTTTTTTATAGCTTTAATTAATATTTTTTTTACGATTCCTAAAATACTTCCTTTTTTGAGCGCGAATTCTCAGCTTGTGGTATACACATTTTTTCACGTTTTTATGTCATACGTCTGTTAGAAAGAGACAAATATATTATTTCAAAATAATTTTTTTAAATCACATGTGTTTAAAATGACCAACATTTTTCCTACTGGGTAATATGTCACAATAATCATTCTTGCATGTGTACTAAGTGAGCAGCAAATATTTTGTATTTGTGTTGGAGTTTCGGTCAGCACTGTCTTGCTGGGTACTGAATTAATTAATACACTGTAAAAGAGTTTTACTTATATGAACATAAAATTATGATAAACAAATGCGGCCCGCCTCATTTTTTGAATTGGCAATGCGGCCCATGATGCCAAATGAGTTTGACATGCCTGGTCTAACCAATGAATGCGTGTTTTTAAAACCCTTTTTGAGCACTGTCCGTTAAATTGAAGTTTCCAAATTTTGAACAAAAATTATTTTCAATTTGTGTGTAGATGTCACGGAAATGTCAAAAAGGAGAGAAGAGCAACAGTGCTACCCAGTTTGTTAAAATGGAACCGTTGGCGTTACCGTGAAACATATTTGGGTTAACTGCCACGGGAACACAGCTATTAACGAATACATTTTTGACCCAAAAATAATTAAAATTTATTAAGTTGAGTTGCAAATTTGTAATGGAATAGTTTGCATTGGAGTTTTTGATCAACATCAACGGTACGTTTAGTCGACTGTAGAGATCAGCACGTACCACAGTGGTTTTATTTTCGAAAAAAGTCCCGTTTTGATATGGTTTTAAAAATCTGAACAAACTATTTTGTAACAAAAACATCAAATATTAATAATCCGTTCGCTGTTTAAAAATATAACTTTTCCTTTTTTTTTTATAAAAATCGCCAAAGTTGCATAAAATTTGTGTTGTAAAAATTGATGAAAAAATTAAAAAAATGAATAATGTTATTTTGGAACACCTTCATCTTTACAAAATATTTTTTTTAGTAAATGATAAAAGTGACCCTTGTACTTTCATATTAAAAGAAAATAATTTCAAAATTATTTGTAAATGTTTATAAAATGCCAGTTTATTTTAACAGTTTAAATACAAAAATTCTTAAACTTTAGTAGAATAAATCATTGTTAACTATCCTGACCTATTCAGAGTAATTGGTATATTCTTTCTTCCAACTTCCAACTTCGTGTTTCAGCGCATTTCGAGCGAAATGGTATAACTCGAGCAGAAATATGAAACGGTTCTTGTTAAAAAATGATAAGTTGTTATTATGTAAAATTAAATTTAAATGTAGGCAAATATATTAAAGCCCTTTTTTATGCAGGTGTTTTAACCTGGAACCTTTGTTTTGATTAAAATTATGCTTATTATCATTATGTGCATATCATCATAATGTCCGTCTGTCCGCTTGTACACGTAAAACACGTTAAGAAAAAAACTAAAAGAGCTCTATACTTAACACTTTGGATTTTAGTGAATATATCGACGCCCCTTACGACAACTATTATATTAAAATTGTCTTACGAAAAAAAGTATATATCACTTTTAAACGAATACGATTTCATTTTTACTTAAATAACGATTATTATAATGTTCGCAAAATTTCACAGAAAATTAGTACAACAAACAGTTTTCTGTGGAAAATTATTATGTTTCAAATTTTTAGACGAAAATTGGAGCTTTTTATTGAAAAAGATTTTTTTTCAAAATCATATTGCGTTGCTTTTATGTTTTGATATATGTCATTTGTAAAATTTGTCTGACAAAATAATTACGCTATAATGATATAAAATATGCATTACCATATACTATGTAGGTGACTCAGAAGATTAGTGTGTTGGAATACAAGCCGAAACGTCGTTGGTTCAAACACCAGCGAAGGCAACATCAAAAAAATAAATAGAAAATATTTTTCGCAACCTCTTGGTAGATGATCTTCGAGAGTAAAAACATCACCCATGAAAAGTTATGATTCGGCGTTAAACTGTAGGTTCCGCTATTTGAGCAAAAATGTAACATGTTTAAATGGTGAAACTGTTCAGCCTAAGTTCTTCAGAACTGTATCGCTAAACTAGTATTATTGTAATTATTATTAGGACAGTAGGACATGTCCATTTTTAGGATTTTCGAGTTCATTTGTTATTGTCTCCTAAGAAATCTAGACTGTTACAGAAAATTTAGGTTTAATTTCAGGACTGATATAAGTTTCCAATGGTCTGTGGTCTTTATAAAACGATTACATATATTTATTAAATGCTGTAATATGTACAGGTTTTATATGAAGGCCCCAATCCTAAATGCATTATTCATGTTCAACAAAAGATTCCAATCTTTCGCAAAATTTGAATAATTTTTATATTCGTAGATACACGGATATACATATGCATATTCTCAGAAATATCAAAAACATAATAGAGTTCCTGGCAAAACCATAAAACGTATTATTTTTCTCATCAAAAACAATAACATACTTTTATTCTGAACCTCAAAAAATAACGTATTTATTTTCGTAAGGGAAAAAATATATAATAGTTTTCGTAAGGGGCGTCGATATATAAGTGTACAATATGTTTAAATGTAGGCAAATATATTAAAGCACTTTTTCATGCAGATGTTTTAAATATTGGCTGGTCTGAAGTGTCTTAACCTGGAACCTTTGTTTTGATTAAAATTATGCTTATTATCATTATGTGCATATCATCATAATGTCCGTCTGTCCGCTTGTACACGTAAAACACGTTAAGAAGAAAACTAAAAGAGCTCTATACTTAACACTTTGGATCTTAGTGAATATATATAAGTGTACAATATGTTAAAATGGTTGTATTTTCACATTATGTCCGATCGTCCGTAGGAAACGGGAAATACGTTAAGAAGATAATTAAATGAGCTATATATTTAAAACTTCGTATTTTTAGTGAATACATATGTAAATATCAAATATGTTAAAATGGTTTCTTTCTTTTAACGGGTACGCTCAGTATACATCAATTTCATATAATGTGCGTCCGTCCGCTTTTACATGTAAAACACGTTAAGAAGATAATTAAAAGAACTATATATTTAAAACTTTGGATTTTTAGTTAACACATAATTTGTTAAAATGGTTTCATTCTTTTAACGGATATGTCCACTATACATCAAATTCATATAATGTACGTCCGTTCACTTGTACACGAAAAACATGAATGATGAAAACTAAAACAGCTATATACTTAAAATATTAAATTTTTAGTGCAGACATATGATGTATAAATATGTTAAAATGGTTTCATTCCTTTAACGGGTACGCCCAAAATACCTCAAATTCAAATAATTAGCGTCCGTCCGCTTGAAAACGAAGAACATGTTAAGAAGAAAACTAAAAGAGCTATATACTTACAACTTTGGATTTTAAGTGCATACATAAATAAGTATAAAGTATGTTAAAATAGTTTCATTTCATTAACGGGTACACTCACTATACATCAATGTCATAATTAGACGTTGTAACATTTTTTTTAAAATGTAAATTCGTAAAATATATGAAATATGATCCGCATTAAGACAAAAAATAATACAAATAAAAACTTTATTCAATTCTCTATTGGTTAAAAGGTTTTTGATTTTTTTCCGAAAAAATTATTCTATGACAATTTAGTAACATAGCGTGAACATTTTATAACACAATTTGAGACTACAGTTGAGTTCTTAGGTTAAAATATTTGTTACTTTGTATTTAAAAATATCTCCAATTAATGTAGTAGGTGTGAAACAATTTTGTATACCGCGCGGCAGTGGAAAGCTCTCACCCGCCGTTTGGTATATATATATATTTATATATATATATATATATATATATATATATATATATATATATATATATATATATATATATATATATATATATATATATATATATCTATATATATAAATATATAGGGAATAATTTTGATTTAATGTAATGCTATATTCCGACTGAGCCAAAATTATTTATATTTATTGATAAATTTTAAAATGATATCCGTTCACATTAGAATTTGCCTTATTTTGTATTGTTAATTTTGTGGTTACTTTTTAAATAAATCTGTACAAATGTAGTTTGTATTTCTATTTTGTTCTCAGTTACTCTATTAACGTTTTTCTAATATTAAAATGATTAGTTTATTTAAAAAAGTTCATAATTTATAAAAACAGATGACTGAAAACTGTTTTGTTTACATTTTTTGTTGTCAAAAACGTTGTGGCCGTTCATACTAAGATTACTTAAACCTTTTTGAGTAATTTGTTGAGTAATTTAAAAAGAATTACGCAAGTTGAGTAATTTTGTATAGAATGGAATTTTAGATAATTTTGGAGCGCATTTGAGTTGAAATTTCGCAAATGCTTGAATTTACGCATTTGAGGCTCAGTGAGAAAAGATATCTAAGCAAAGATAGTTCTAAACTAGGGGCGATTCCAGAAGTACGATTGTTTTTTTTTTGCCTTTTTACATTTTTTTCTAATATTTTGCGCCCTTTTTTAAATTTTCACATCACATTTTTTTTTCTTTAAATCAACAGTTTTATTTACTTAAAAAACAAAATATAGGGTGCGGTCGGATCTGTGGTACCCTAGAAAAATCGAAATCCGGTGCACCTACATATTTGGTCATATAGGTACTCAAATCAAAGGTTATTATGCCACATTTGTAATTATATGGTTATTTTTATGATCTAATAACCATAGCGATTAGGATTTGTAATTATGTAAAAAATAAAATAAAAATTGGAATGAAATGCTGATTGTTGAGAAAAATAATTAATTACACTGTGCGGCACTAAAATTTGAACTTAATTTTTTTTTTTAATTACTGGTTCTCTATGGTCAGTGGAACAAAAATGTAGTATAAACTTATACCCCAACACGTCTGCGTTAGGCGCTATTGGGTCCTAAAGGGTTCAAAGGATAATCAATGTAGTTCGTAATTTTGTAGCGAAATGGTTCATAGTACGTTTTGGATGTCTAAGTAGCGATTATAGGGAACTTTCTAAGAATGATTTCCACTGAACACTTTAAGTTTTTTTAATGGTTTTCTTTTAACAATTTCGTTAAGGAGTTATAACCAGTAGAAGAAGTTAGAAAACTATCATAATATCTTTGAGGAAAATATTCGTCATTAAAATTGAGCTAGAGTCTCTAAACAACTAAATTCATCAACAGGTACTATTTCTAAAATATAACTCTACTAATAACGAATAATAGTTCTTACTTCAATTTTGAATAAAGTCGTAGAAATATATTATTATAATTATTTAAGTGCAGTGAAAATTGCATCAATTTTTAGTTATAATTGCGACGCTGATTCCGAAAATGGAATAAGTTTTTTATTATAAGCCCCGAGACAAAATTTTTGGCATTTTTCTGGAATATTTCGGGCATATTTTCGTAAAACGTACAGCTAAATGAAATATCTTGGGAAGTGTATAGCAGGTTATAAATGTTTGTGGAATTTGTATGGCAGATTCAGGCCATATTTGGGGAACGGGCAAAAAACAGATAGCTTTTGATACAAACTCCGCCTTTGTCTGTTTGAAATATGTCGAGAAAATGTTTCAGAACTGCCACGACCCTGCCAAAAATTATGTCTGGGGGCTCTAGTTTTTGAGATCCCTAGACAAAGTTTTCGGCAGGGTCGAGGCAGTTCAGAAACATTTCCTCGACATATTTCAAACAGACATAGGCGGTGTTTGTATCAAAAGCTGTTTGTTTTCTGCCCGTTCCCCAAAGTTTTCTGCATCAAAAACGTACTATACACCATTTCGCTACAAATTGACGAATTATATTGGTTATCCTTTGAGGACGCCAAGCGACTAACCCAGACGTGTAGGGGTATAAGTTTATACTACACTTTTTATCGGTAGACCACATAGAAGATCAATATAAAATCAAATCGGAGTTCAATTACAAAAGGTGTAATTTTGCCGCACTGTGTTATTTATCAAAATGACGACGAAATTTTGAAATGATAGGTAACGATGAAACGCTTTTTTTAAATATTCTAGGGGTGGCCCAACAGTTAGTTATAATATTTCGTTGGGAAGTTATTTCGAAGAAGCCCCGCAGGCGACATTTTTCTATAAAATATTAAATATTTTATTTTTTAAAACATAAATACAAAAGTGTATAATGGACTCCTGATTAAATTTCTTTTCGTTTGGGTATTATATGTGTATAAAATAAACTCAGTTATTAAAACTAAAAAGGGTCCTGAGGTCACTGGGGTTATCAGACCATGAACATAATTAGATATTAATCGTGAGATCAATACCTTTCATTTCAGTACCTACATGTTCAATTAGGTAGGTGTATAAGGTTTCGATTTATCGAGGGTACCACAAGTCCAACCTAGCCCTAATTTAGTCTGGGACCCAAACAGAGGAGATAGTTTGAAGAAAAAATATTTCACTTCATCCGGTTATGTAAAGTTCAGCCAATTTGTTTGTTTGGAGATTTTTTGGTAGTAGTAATGACTTTTTTTCCATATATATATATAAAAAATAATAATTAATTAAAATTTTAATAAATTTGTATCTAAAATAAAAATTATATTTGACTTTTGAAAAAATGTATCAAAAATAATTATTTTTGACTTTGATAAATATTAATCAAAATTTTATTTATATTTCTCATATATTATTATTAAAAATATTTTAAAATTTAACAGTCCTATTATAAAAATAAGACCATAAATAAAAATGTTCATTTACAGTGTCATCATTTCTTTTAATGACTTTTTACATATAAATTTGAAAAAATTAATTATTTACAATTGGAGTAATAATAATTTTATTGAAAATAGTCGTTTAAAGTTCAAAAATGTCATTTAATTTAATTTAATTTAATTTAATTTAATTTAATTTAATTTAATTTAATTTAATTTAATTTAATTTAATTTAATTTAACTTAATTTAATTTAATTTAATTTAATTTAATTTAATTTAATTTAATTTAATTTAATTTAATTTAATTTAATTTAATTTAATTTAATTTAATTTAATTTAATTTAATTTAATTTAATTTAATTTAATTTAATTTAATTTAATTTAATTTAATTTAATTTAATTTAATTTAATTTAATTTAATTTAATTTAATTTAATTTAATTTAATTTAATTTAATTTAATTTAATTTAATTTAATTTAATTTAATTTAATTTAATTTAATTTAATTTAATTTAATTTAATTTAATTTAATTTAATTTAATTTAATTTAATTTAATTTAATTTAATTTAATTTAATTTAATTTAATTTAATTTAATTTAATTTAATTTAATTTAATTTAATTTAATTTAATTTAATTTAATTTAATTTAATTTAATTTAATTTAATTTAATTTAATTTAATTTAATTTAATTTAATTTAATTTAATTTAATTTAATTTAATTTAATTTAATTTAATTTAATTTAATTTAATTTAATTTAATTTAATTTAATTTAATTTAATTTAATTTAATTTAATTTAATTTAATTTAATTTAATTTAATTTAATTTAATTTAATTTAATTTAATTTAATTTAATTTAATTTAATTTAATTTAATTTAATTTAATTTAATTTAATTTAATTTAATTTAATTTAATTTAATTTAATTTAATTTAATTTAATTTAATTTAATTTAATTTAATTTAATTTAATTTAATTTAATTTAATTTAATTTAATTTAATTTAATTTAATTTAATTTAATTTAATTTAATTTAATTTAATTTAATTTAATTTAATTTAATTTAATTTAATTTAATTTAATTTAATTTAATTTAATTTAATTTAATTTAATTTAATTTAATTTAATTTAATTTAATTTAATTTAATTTAATTTAATTTAATTTAATTTAATTTAATTTAATTTAATTTAATTTAATTTAATTTAATTTAATTTAATTTAATTTAATTTAATTTAATTTAATTTAATTTAATTTAATTTAATTTAATTTAATTTAATTTAATTTAATTTAATTTAATTTAATTTAATTTAATTTAATTTAATTTAATTTAATTTAATTTAATTTAATTTAATTTAATTTAATTTAATTTAATTTAATTTAATTTAATTTAATTTAATTTAATTTAATTTAATTTAATTTAATTTAATTTAATTTAATTTAATTTAATTTAATTTAATTTAATTTAATTTAATTTAATTTAATTTAATTTAATTTAATTTAATTTAATTTAATTTAATTTAATTTAATTTAATTTAATTTAATTTAATTTAATTTAATTTAATTTAATTTAATTTAATTTAATTTAATTTAATTTAATTTAATTTAATTTAATTTAATTTAATTTAATTTAATTTAATTTAATTTAATTTAATTTAATTTAATTTAATTTAATTTAATTTAATTTAATTTAATTTAATTTAATTTAATTTAATTTAATTTAATTTAATTTAATTTAATTTAATTTAATTTAATTTAATTTAATTTAATTTAATTTAATTTAATTTAATTTAATTTAATTTAATTTAATTTAATTTAATTTAATTTAATTTAATTTAATTTAATTTAATTTAATTTAATTTAATTTAATTTAATTTAATTTAATTTAATTTAATTTAATTTAATTTAATTTAATTTAATTTAATTTAATTTAATTTAATTTAATTTAATTTAATTTAATTTAATTTAATTTAATTTAATTTAATTTAATTTAATTTAATTTAATTTAATTTAATTTAATTTAATTTAATTTAATTTAATTTAATTTAATTTAATTTAATTTAATTTAATTTAATTTAATTTAATTTAATTTAATTTAATTTAATTTAATTTAATTTAATTTAATTTAATTTAATTTAATTTAATTTAATTTAATTTAATTTAATTTAATTTAATTTAATTTAATTTAATTTAATTTAATTTAATTTAATTTAATTTAATTTAATTTAATTTAATTTAATTTAATTTAATTTAATTTAATTTAATTTAATTTAATTTAATTTAATTTAATTTAATTTAATTTAATTTAATTTAATTTAATTTAATTTAATTTAATTTAATTTAATTTAATTTAATTTAATTTAATTTAATTTAATTTAATTTAATTTAATTTAATTTAATTTAATTTAATTTAATTTAATTTAATTTAATTTAATTTAATTTAATTTAATTTAATTTAATTTAATTTAATTTAATTTAATTTAATTTAATTTAATTTAATTTAATTTAATTTAATTTAATTTAATTTAATTTAATTTAATTTAATTTAATTTAATTTAATTTAATTTAATTTAATTTAATTTAATTTAATTTAATTTAATTTAATTTAATTTAATTTAATTTAATTTAATTTAATTTAATTTAATTTAATTTAATTTAATTTAATTTAATTTAATTTAATTTAATTTAATTTAATTTAATTTAATTTAATTTAATTTAATTTAATTTAATTTAATTTAATTTAATTTAATTTAATTTAATTTAATTTAATTTAATTTAATTTAATTTAATTTAATTTAATTTAATTTAATTTAATTTAATTTAATTTAATTTAATTTAATTTAATTTAATTTAATTTAATTTAATTTAATTTAATTTAATTTAATTTAATTTAATTTAATTTAATTTAATTTAATTTAATTTAATTTAATTTAATTTAATTTAATTTAATTTAATTTAATTTAATTTAATTTAATTTAATTTAATTTAATTTAATTTAATTTAATTTAATTTAATTTAATTTAATTTAATTTAATTTAATTTAATTTAATTTAATTTAATTTAATTTAATTTAATTTAATTTAATTTAATTTAATTTAATTTAATTTAATTTAATTTAATTTAATTTAATTTAATTTAATTTAATTTAATTTAATTTAATTTAATTTAATTTAATTTAATTTAATTTAATTTAATTTAATTTAATTTAATTTAATTTAATTTAATTTAATTTAATTTAATTTAATTTAATTTAATTTAATTTAATTTAATTTAATTTAATTTAATTTAATTTAATTTAATTTAATTTAATTTAATTTAATTTAATTTAATTTAATTTAATTTAATTTAATTTAATTTAATTTAATTTAATTTAATTTAATTTAATTTAATTTAATTTAATTTAATTTAATTTAATTTAATTTAATTTAATTTAATTTAATTTAATTTAATTTAATTTAATTTAATTTAATTTAATTTAATTTAATTTAATTTAATTTAATTTAATTTAATTTAATTTAATTTAATTTAATTTAATTTAATTTAATTTAATTTAATTTAATTTAATTTAATTTAATTTAATTTAATTTAATTTAATTTAATTTAATTTAATTTAATTTAATTTAATTTAATTTAATTTAATTTAATTTAATTTAATTTAATTTAATTTAATTTAATTTAATTTAATTTAATTTAATTTAATTTAATTTAATTTAATTTAATTTAATTTAATTTAATTTAATTTAATTTAATTTAATTTAATTTAATTTAATTTAATTTAATTTAATTTAATTTAATTTAATTTAATTTAATTTAATTTAATTTAATTTAATTTAATTTAATTTAATTTAATTTAATTTAATTTAATTTAATTTAATTTAATTTAATTTAATTTAATTTAATTTAATTTAATTTAATTTAATTTAATTTAATTTAATTTAATTTAATTTAATTTAATTTAATTTAATTTAATTTAATTTAATTTAATTTAATTTAATTTAATTTAATTTAATTTAATTTAATTTAATTTAATTTAATTTAATTTAATTTAATTTAATTTAATTTAATTTAATTTAATTTAATTTAATTTAATTTAATTTAATTTAATTTAATTTAATTTAATTTAATTTAATTTAATTTAATTTAATTTAATTTAATTTAATTTAATTTAATTTAATTTAATTTAATTTAATTTAATTTAATTTAATTTAATTTAATTTAATTTAATTTAATTTAATTTAATTTAATTTAATTTAATTTAATTTAATTTAATTTAATTTAATTTAATTTAATTTAATTTAATTTAATTTAATTTAATTTAATTTAATTTAATTTAATTTAATTTAATTTAATTTAATTTAATTTAATTTAATTTAATTTAATTTAATTTAATTTAATTTAATTTAATTTAATTTAATTTAATTTAATTTAATTTAATTTAATTTAATTTAATTTAATTTAATTTAATTTAATTTAATTTAATTTAATTTAATTTAATTTAATTTAATTTAATTTAATTTAATTTAATTTAATTTAATTTAATTTAATTTAATTTAATTTAATTTAATTTAATTTAATTTAATTTAATTTAATTTAATTTAATTTAATTTAATTTAATTTAATTTAATTTAATTTAATTTAATTTAATTTAATTTAATTTAATTTAATTTAATTTAATTTAATTTAATTTAATTTAATTTAATTTAATTTAATTTAATTTAATTTAATTTAATTTAATTTAATTTAATTTAATTTAATTTAATTTAATTTAATTTAATTTAATTTAATTTAATTTAATTTAATTTAATTTAATTTAATTTAATTTAATTTAATTTAATTTAATTTAATTTAATTTAATTTAATTTAATTTAATTTAATTTAATTTAATTTAATTTAATTTAATTTAATTTAATTTAATTTAATTTAATTTAATTTAATTTAATTTAATTTAATTTAATTTAATTTAATTTAATTTAATTTAATTTAATTTAATTTAATTTAATTTAATTTAATTTAATTTAATTTAATTTAATTTAATTTAATTTAATTTAATTTAATTTAATTTAATTTAATTTAATTTAATTTAATTTAATTTAATTTAATTTAATTTAATTTAATTTAATTTAATTTAATTTAATTTAATTTAATTTAATTTAATTTAATTTAATTTAATTTAATTTAATTTAATTTAATTTAATTTAATTTAATTTAATTTAATTTAATTTAATTTAATTTAATTTAATTTAATTTAATTTAATTTAATTTAATTTAATTTAATTTAATTTAATTTAATTTAATTTAATTTAATTTAATTTAATTTAATTTAATTTAATTTAATTTAATTTAATTTAATTTAATTTAATTTAATTTAATTTAATTTAATTTAATTTAATTTAATTTAATTTAATTTAATTTAATTTAATTTAATTTAATTTAATTTAATTTAATTTAATTTAATTTAATTTAATTTAATTTAATTTAATTTAATTTAATTTAATTTAATTTAATTTAATTTAATTTAATTTAATTTAATTTAATTTAATTTAATTTAATTTAATTTAATTTAATTTAATTTAATTTAATTTAATTTAATTTAATTTAATTTAATTTAATTTAATTTAATTTAATTTAATTTAATTTAATTTAATTTAATTTAATTTAATTTAATTTAATTTAATTTAATTTAATTTAATTTAATTTAATTTAATTTAATTTAATTTAATTTAATTTAATTTAATTTAATTTAATTTAATTTAATTTAATTTAATTTAATTTAATTTAATTTAATTTAATTTAATTTAATTTAATTTAATTTAATTTAATTTAATTTAATTTAATTTAATTTAATTTAATTTAATTTAATTTAATTTAATTTAATTTAATTTAATTTAATTTAATTTAATTTAATTTAATTTAATTTAATTTAATTTAATTTAATTTAATTTAATTTAATTTAATTTAATTTAATTTAATTTAATTTAATTTAATTTAATTTAATTTAATTTAATTTAATTTAATTTAATTTAATTTAATTTAATTTAATTTAATTTAATTTAATTTAATTTAATTTAATTTAATTTAATTTAATTTAATTTAATTTAATTTAATTTAATTTAATTTAATTTAATTTAATTTAATTTAATTTAATTTAATTTAATTTAATTTAATTTAATTTAATTTAATTTAATTTAATTTAATTTAATTTAATTTAATTTAATTTAATTTAATTTAATTTAATTTAATTTAATTTAATTTAATTTAATTTAATTTAATTTAATTTAATTTAATTTAATTTAATTTAATTTAATTTAATTTAATTTAATTTAATTTAATTTAATTTAATTTAATTTAATTTAATTTAATTTAATTTAATTTAATTTAATTTAATTTAATTTAATTTAATTTAATTTAATTTAATTTAATTTAATTTAATTTAATTTAATTTAATTTAATTTAATTTAATTTAATTTAATTTACAGCTAAATGGGAAGTGTATAGCAGGTTATAAATGTTTGTGGAATTTTTATGGCAGATTCACGCCATATTTGGGAAACGGGCGGAAAACAGATAGCTTTTGATACAAACAAAGTTTTCGGCAGGGTCGAGGCAGTTCAGAAACATTTTCTTCAAACAGGCATAGGCGGTGTTTGTATCAAAAGCTGTTTGTTTTCTGCCCGTTCCCCAAAGTTTTCTGCATCAAAAACGTACTATGCACCATTTCGCTACAAATTGACGAATTATATTGGTTTAATTTAGGACGCCAAGGCGACTAACCCAGACGTGTAGGGGTATAAGTTTATACTACACTTTTTATCGGTAGACCACATAGAAAAAATATTTCACTTCATCCGGTTATGTAAAGTTCAGCCAATTTGTTTGTTTGGAGATTTTTTGGTAGTAGTAATGAATTTTTTTCCATATATATATAAAAAATAATAATTAATTAAAATTTTAATAAATTTGTATCTAAAATAAAAATTATATTTGACTTTTGAAAAAATGTATCAAAAATAATTATTTTTGACTTTGATAAATATTAATCAAAATTTTATTTATATTTCTCATATATTATTATTAAAAATATTTTAAAATTTAACAGTCCTATTATAAAAATAAGACCATAAATAAAAATGTTCATTTACAGTGTCATCATTTCTTTCAATGACTTTTTACATATAAATTTGAAAAAATTAATTATTTACAATTGGAGTAATAATAATTTTATTGAAAATAGTCGTTTAAAGTTAAAAAATGTCATTTAATTTAATTTAATTTAATTTAATTTAATTTAATTTAATTTAATTTAATTTAATTTAATTTAATTTAATTTAATTTAATTTAATTTAATTTAATTTAATTTAATTTAATTTAATTTAATTTAATTTAATTTAATTTAATTTAATTTAATTTAATTTAATTTAATTTAATTTAATTTAATTTAATTTAATTTAATTTAATTTAATTTAATTTAATTTAATTTAATTTAATTTAATTTAATTTAATTTAATTTAATTTAATTTAATTTAATTTAATTTAATTTAATTTAATTTAATTTAATTTAATTTAATTTAATTTAATTTAATTTAATTTAATTTAATTTAATTTAATTTAATTTAATTTAATTTAATTTAATTTAATTTAATTTAATTTAATTTAATTTAATTTAATTTAATTTAATTTAATTTAATTTAATTTAATTTAATTTAATTTAATTTAATTTAATTTAATTTAATTTAATTTAATTTAATTTAATTTAATTTAATTTAATTTAATTTAATTTAATTTAATTTAATTTAATTTAATTTAATTTAATTTAATTTAATTTAATTTAATTTAATTTAATTTAATTTAATTTAATTTAATTTAATTTAATTTAATTTAATTTAATTTAATTTAATTTAATTTAATTTAATTTAATTTAATTTAATTTAATTTAATTTAATTTAATTTAATTTAATTTAATTTAATTTAATTTAATTTAATTTAATTTAATTTAATTTAATTTAATTTAATTTAATTTAATTTAATTTAATTTAATTTAATTTAATTTAATTTAATTTAATTTAATTTAATTTAATTTAATTTAATTTAATTTAATTTAATTTAATTTAATTTAATTTAATTTAATTTAATTTAATTTAATTTAATTTAATTTAATTTAATTTAATTTAATTTAATTTAATTTAATTTAATTTAATTTAATTTAATTTAATTTAATTTAATTTAATTTAATTTAATTTAATTTAATTTAATTTAATTTAATTTAATTTAATTTAATTTAATTTAATTTAATTTAATTTAATTTAATTTAATTTAATTTAATTTAATTTAATTTAATTTAATTTAATTTAATTTAATTTAATTTAATTTAATTTAATTTAATTTAATTTAATTTAATTTAATTTAATTTAATTTAATTTAATTTAATTTAATTTAATTTAATTTAATTTAATTTAATTTAATTTAATTTAATTTAATTTAATTTAATTTAATTTAATTTAATTTAATTTAATTTAATTTAATTTAATTTAATTTAATTTAATTTAATTTAATTTAATTTAATTTAATTTAATTTAATTTAATTTAATTTAATTTAATTTAATTTAATTTAATTTAATTTAATTTAATTTAATTTAATTTAATTTAATTTAATTTAATTTAATTTAATTTAATTTAATTTAATTTAATTTAATTTAATTTAATTTAATTTAATTTAATTTAATTTAATTTAATTTAATTTAATTTAATTTAATTTAATTTAATTTAATTTAATTTAATTTAATTTAATTTAATTTAATTTAATTTAATTTAATTTAATTTAATTTAATTTAATTTAATTTAATTTAATTTAATTTAATTTAATTTAATTTAATTTAATTTAATTTAATTTAATTTAATTTAATTTAATTTAATTTAATTTAATTTAATTTAATTTAATTTAATTTAATTTAATTTAATTTAATTTAATTTAATTTAATTTAATTTAATTTAATTTAATTTAATTTAATTTAATTTAATTTAATTTAATTTAATTTAATTTAATTTAATTTAATTTAATTTAATTTAATTTAATTTAATTTAATTTAATTTAATTTAATTTAATTTAATTTAATTTAATTTAATTTAATTTAATTTAATTTAATTTAATTTAATTTAATTTAATTTAATTTAATTTAATTTAATTTAATTTAATTTAATTTAATTTAATTTAATTTAATTTAATTTAATTTAATTTAATTTAATTTAATTTAATTTAATTTAATTTAATTTAATTTAATTTAATTTAATTTAATTTAATTTAATTTAATTTAATTTAATTTAATTTAATTTAATTTAATTTAATTTAATTTAATTTAATTTAATTTAATTTAATTTAATTTAATTTAATTTAATTTAATTTAATTTAATTTAATTTAATTTAATTTAATTTAATTTAATTTAATTTAATTTAATTTAATTTAATTTAATTTAATTTAATTTAATTTAATTTAATTTAATTTAATTTAATTTAATTTAATTTAATTTAATTTAATTTAATTTAATTTAATTTAATTTAATTTAATTTAATTTAATTTAATTTAATTTAATTTAATTTAATTTAATTTAATTTAATTTAATTTAATTTAATTTAATTTAATTTAATTTAATTTAATTTAATTTAATTTAATTTAATTTAATTTAATTTAATTTAATTTAATTTAATTTAATTTAATTTAATTTAATTTAATTTAATTTAATTTAATTTAATTTAATTTAATTTAATTTAATTTAATTTAATTTAATTTAATTTAATTTAATTTAATTTAATTTAATTTAATTTAATTTAATTTAATTTAATTTAATTTAATTTAATTTAATTTAATTTAATTTAATTTAATTTAATTTAATTTAATTTAATTTAATTTAATTTAATTTAATTTAATTTAATTTAATTTAATTTAATTTAATTTAATTTAATTTAATTTAATTTAATTTAATTTAATTTAATTTAATTTAATTTAATTTAATTTAATTTAATTTAATTTAATTTAATTTAATTTAATTTAATTTAATTTAATTTAATTTAATTTAATTTAATTTAATTTAATTTAATTTAATTTAATTTAATTTAATTTAATTTAATTTAATTTAATTTAATTTAATTTAATTTAATTTAATTTAATTTAATTTAATTTAATTTAATTTAATTTAATTTAATTTAATTTAATTTAATTTAATTTAATTTAATTTAATTTAATTTAATTTAATTTAATTTAATTTAATTTAATTTAATTTAATTTAATTTAATTTAATTTAATTTAATTTAATTTAATTTAATTTAATTTAATTTAATTTAATTTAATTTAATTTAATTTAATTTAATTTAATTTAATTTAATTTAATTTAATTTAATTTAATTTAATTTAATTTAATTTAATTTAATTTAATTTAATTTAATTTAATTTAATTTAATTTAATTTAATTTAATTTAATTTAATTTAATTTAATTTAATTTAATTTAATTTAATTTAATTTAATTTAATTTAATTTAATTTAATTTAATTTAATTTAATTTAATTTAATTTAATTTAATTTAATTTAATTTAATTTAATTTAATTTAATTTAATTTAATTTAATTTAATTTAATTTAATTTAATTTAATTTAATTTAATTTAATTTAATTTAATTTAATTTAATTTAATTTAATTTAATTTAATTTAATTTAATTTAATTTAATTTAATTTAATTTAATTTAATTTAATTTAATTTAATTTAATTTAATTTAATTTAATTTAATTTAATTTAATTTAATTTAATTTAATTTAATTTAATTTAATTTAATTTAATTTAATTTAATTTAATTTAATTTAATTTAATTTAATTTAATTTAATTTAATTTAATTTAATTTAATTTAATTTAATTTAATTTAATTTAATTTAATTTAATTTAATTTAATTTAATTTAATTTAATTTAATTTAATTTAATTTAATTTAATTTAATTTAATTTAATTTAATTTAATTTAATTTAATTTAATTTAATTTAATTTAATTTAATTTAATTTAATTTAATTTAATTTAATTTAATTTAATTTAATTTAATTTAATTTAATTTAATTTAATTTAATTTAATTTAATTTAATTTAATTTAATTTAATTTAATTTAATTTAATTTAATTTAATTTAATTTAATTTAATTTAATTTAATTTAATTTAATTTAATTTAATTTAATTTAATTTAATTTAATTTAATTTAATTTAATTTAATTTAATTTAATTTAATTTAATTTACAGCTAAATGGGAAGTGTATAGCAGGTTATAAATGTTTGTGGAATTTTTATGGCAGATTCACGCCATATTTGGGAAACGGGCGGAAAACAGATAGCTTTTGATACAAACAAAGTTTTCGGCAGGGTCGAGGCAGTTCAGAAACATTTTCTTCAAACAGGCATAGGCGGTGTTTGTATCAAAAGCTGTTTGTTTTCTGCCCGTTCCCCAAAGTTTTCTGCATCAAAAACGTACTATGCACCATTTCGCTACAAATTGACGAATTATATTGGTTTAATTTAGGACGCCAAGGCGACTAACCCAGACGTGTAGGGGTATAAGTTTATACTACACTTTTTATCGGTAGACCACATAGAAAAAATATTTCACTTCATCCGGTTATGTAAAGTTCAGCCAATTTGTTTGTTTGGAGATTTTTTGGTAGTAGTAATGAATTTTTTTCCATATATATATAAAAAATAATAATTAATTAAAATTTTAATAAATTTGTATCTAAAATAAAAATTATATTTGACTTTTGAAAAAATGTATCAAAAATAATTATTTTTGACTTTGATAAATATTAATCAAAATTTTATTTATATTTCTCATATATTATTATTAAAAATATTTTAAAATTTAACAGTCCTATTATAAAAATAAGACCATAAAACAGTCCTATTATAAAAATAAGACCATAAATAAAAATGTTCATTTACAGTGTCATCATTTCTTTCAATGACTTTTTACATATAAATTTGAAAAAATTAATTATTTACAATTGGAGTAATAATAATTTTATTGAAAATAGTCGTTTAAAGTTCAAAAATGTCATTTAATTTAATTTAATTTAATTTAATTTAATTTAATTTAATTGAATTGAATTGAATTGAATTGAATTGAATTGAATTGAATTGAATTGAATTGAATTGAATTGAATTGAATTGAATTGAATTGAATTGAATTGAATTGAATTGAATTGAATTGAATTGAATTGAATTTAATTTAATTTAATTTAATTTAATTTAATTTAATTGAATTGAATTGAATTGAATTGAATTGAATTGAATTGAATTGAATTGAATTGAATTGAATTGAATTGAATTTAATTTAATTTAATTTAATTTAATTTAATTTAATTTAATTTAATTTAATTTAATTTAATTTAATTTAATTTAATTTAATTTAATTTAATTTAATTTAATTTAATTTAATTTACAGCTAAATGGGAAGTGTATAGCAGGTTATAAATGTTTGTGGAATTTTTATGGCAGATTCACGCCATATTTGGGAAACGGGCGGAAAACAGATAGCTTTTGATACAAACAAAGTTTTCGGCAGGGTCGAGGCAGTTCAGAAACATTTTCTTCAAACAGGCATAGGCGGTGTTTGTATCAAAAGCTGTTTGTTTTCTGCCCGTTCCCCAAAGTTTTCTGCATCAAAAACGTACTATGCACCATTTCGCTACAAATTGACGAATTATATTGGTTTAATTTAGGACGCCAAGGCGACTAACCCAGACGTGTAGGGGTATAAGTTTATACTACACTTTTTATCGGTAGACCACATAGAAAAAATATTTCACTTCATCCGGTTATGTAAAGTTCAGCCAATTTGTTTGTTTGGAGATTTTTTGGTAGTAGTAATGAATTTTTTTCCATATATATATAAAAAATAATAATTAATTAAAATTTTAATAAATTTGTATCTAAAATAAAAATTATATTTGACTTTTGAAAAAATGTATCAAAAATAATTATTTTTGACTTTGATAAATATTAATCAAAATTTTATTTATATTTCTCATATATTATTATTAAAAATATTTTAAAATTTAACAGTCCTATTATAAAAATAAGACCATAAATAAAAATGTTCATTTACAGTGTCATCATTTCTTTCAATGACTTTTTACATATAAATTTGAAAAAAATTAATTATTTACAATTGGAGTAATAATAATTTTATTGAAAATAGTCGTTTAAAGTTCAAAAATGTCATTTAATTTAATTTAATTTAATTTAATTTAATTTAATTTAATTTAATTTAATTTAATTTAATTTAATTTAATTTAATTTAATTTAATTTAATTTAATTTAATTTAATTTAATTTAATTTAATTTAATTTAATTTAATTTAATTTAATTTAATTTAATTTAATTTAATTTAATTTAATTTAATTTAATTTAATTTAATTTAATTTAATTTAATTTAATTTAATTTAATTTAATTTAATTTAATTTAATTTAATTTAATTTAATTTAATTTAATTTAATTTAATTTAATTTAATTTAATTTAATTTAATTTAATTTAATTTAATTTAATTTAATTTAATTTAATTTAATTTAATTTAATTTAATTTAATTTAATTTAATTTAATTTAATTTAATTTAATTTAATTTAATTTAATTTAATTTAATTTAATTTAATTTAATTTAATTTAATTTAATTTAATTTAATTTAATTTAATTTAATTTAATTTAATTTAATTTAATTTAATTTAATTTAATTTAATTTAATTTAATTTAATTTAATTTAATTTAATTTAATTTAATTTAATTTAATTTAATTTAATTTAATTTAATTTAATTTAATTTAATTTAATTTAATTTAATTTAATTTAATTTAATTTAATTTAATTTAATTTAATTTAATTTAATTTAATTTAATTTAATTTAATTTAATTTAATTTAATTTAATTTAATTTAATTTAATTTAATTTAATTTAATTTAATTTAATTTAATTTAATTTAATTTAATTTAATTTAATTTAATTTAATTTAATTTAATTTAATTTAATTTAATTTAATTTAATTTAATTTAATTTAATTTAATTTAATTTAATTTAATTTAATTTAATTTAATTTAATTTAATTTAATTTAATTTAATTTAATTTAATTTAATTTAATTTAATTTAATTTAATTTAATTTAATTTAATTTAATTTAATTTAATTTAATTTAATTTAATTTAATTTAATTTAATTTAATTTAATTTAATTTAATTTAATTTAATTTAATTTAATTTAATTTAATTTAATTTAATTTAATTTAATTTAATTTAATTTAATTTAATTTAATTTAATTTAATTTAATTTAATTTAATTTAATTTAATTTAATTTAATTTAATTTAATTTAATTTAATTTAATTTAATTTAATTTAATTTAATTTAATTTAATTTAATTTAATTTAATTTAATTTAATTTAATTTAATTTAATTTAATTTAATTAATTTAATTTAATTTAATTTAATTTAATTTAATTTAATTTAATTTAATTTAATTTAATTTAATTTAATTTAATTTAATTTAATTTAATTTAATTTAATTTAATTTAATTTAATTTAATTTAATTTAATTTAATTTAATTTAATTTAATTTAATTTAATTTAATTTAATTTAATTTAATTTAATTTAATTTAATTTAATTTAATTTAATTTAATTTAATTTAATTTAATTTAATTTAATTTAATTTAATTTAATTTAATTTAATTTAATTTAATTTAATTTAATTTAATTTAATTTAATTTAATTTAATTTAATTTAATTTAATTTAATTTAATTTAATTTAATTTAATTTAATTTAATTTAATTTAATTTAATTTAATTTAATTTAATTTAATTTAATTTAATTTAATTTAATTTAATTTAATTTAATTTAATTTAATTTAATTTAATTTAATTTAATTTAATTTAATTTAATTTAATTTAATTTAATTTAATTTAATTTAATTTAATTTAATTTAATTTAATTTAATTTAATTTAATTTAATTTAATTTAATTTAATTTAATTTAATTTAATTTAATTTAATTTAATTTAATTTAATTTAATTTACAGCTAAATGGGAAGTGTATAGCAGGTTATAAATGTTTGTGGAATTTTTATGGCAGATTCACGCCATATTTGGGAAACGGGCGGAAAACAGATAGCTTTTGATACAAACAAAGTTTTCGGCAGGGTCGAGGCAGTTCAGAAACATTTTCTTCAAACAGGCATAGGCGGTGTTTGTATCAAAAGCTGTTTGTTTTCTGCCCGTTCCCCAAAGTTTTCTGCATCAAAAACGTACTATGCACCATTTCGCTACAAATTGACGAATTATATTGGTTTAATTTAGGACGCCAAGGCGACTAACCCAGACGTGTAGGGGTATAAGTTTATACTACACTTTTTATCGGTAGACCACATAGAAAAAATATTTCACTTCATCCGGTTATGTAAAGTTCAGCCAATTTGTTTGTTTGGAGATTTTTTGGTAGTAGTAATGAATTTTTTTCCATATATATATAAAAAATAATAATTAATTAAAATTTTAATAAATTTGTATCTAAAATAAAAATTATATTTGACTTTTGAAAAAATGTATCAAAAATAATTATTTTTGACTTTGATAAATATTAATCAAAATTTTATTTATATTTCTCATATATTATTATTAAAAATATTTTAAAATTTAACAGTCCTATTATAAAAATAAGACCATAAATAAAAATGTTCATTTACAGTGTCATCATTTCTTTCAATGACTTTTTACATATAAATTTGAAAAAATTAATTATTTACAATTGGAGTAATAATAATTTTATTGAAAATAGTCGTTTAAAGTTCAAAAATGTCATTTAATTGAATTTAATTTAATTTAATTTAATTTAATTTAATTTAATTTAATTTAATTTAATTTAATTTAATTTAATTTAATTTAATTTAATTTAATTTAATTTAATTTAATTTAATTTAATTTAATTTAATTTAATTTAATTTAATTTAATTTAATTTAATTTAATTTAATTTAATTTAATTTAATTTAATTTAATTTAATTTAATTTAATTTAATTTAATTTAATTTAATTTAATTTAATTTAATTTAATTTAATTTAATTTAATTTAATTTAATTTAATTTAATTTAATTTAATTTAATTTAATTTAATTTAATTTAATTTAATTTAATTTAATTTAATTTAATTTAATTTAATTTAATTTAATTTAATTTAATTTAATTTAATTTAATTTAATTTAATTTAATTTAATTTAATTTAATTTAATTTAATTTAATTTAATTTAATTTAATTTAATTTAATTTAATTTAATTTAATTTAATTTAATTTAATTTAATTTAATTTAATTTAATTTAATTTAATTTAATTTAATTTAATTTAATTTAATTTAATTTAATTTAATTTAATTTAATTTAATTTAATTTAATTTAATTTAATTTAATTTAATTTAATTTAATTTAATTTAATTTAATTTAATTTAATTTAATTTAATTTAATTTAATTTAATTTAATTTAATTTAATTTAATTTAATTTAATTTAATTTAATTTAATTTAATTTAATTTAATTTAATTTAATTTAATTTAATTTAATTTAATTTAATTTAATTTAATTTAATTTAATTTAATTTAATTTAATTTAATTTAATTTAATTTAATTTAATTTAATTTAATTTAATTTAATTTAATTTAATTTAATTTAATTTAATTTAATTTAATTTAATTTAATTTAATTTAATTTAATTTAATTTAATTTAATTTAATTTAATTTAATTTAATTTAATTTAATTTAATTTAATTTAATTTAATTTAATTTAATTTAATTTAATTTAATTTAATTTAATTTAATTTAATTTAATTTAATTTAATTTAATTTAATTTAATTTAATTTAATTTAATTTAATTTAATTTAATTTAATTTAATTTAATTTAATTTAATTTAATTTAATTTAATTTAATTTAATTTAATTTAATTTAATTTAATTTAATTTAATTTAATTTAATTTAATTTAATTTAATTTAATTTAATTTAATTTAATTTAATTTAATTTAATTTAATTTAATTTAATTTAATTTAATTTAATTTAATTTAATTTAATTTAATTTAATTTAATTTAATTTAATTTAATTTAATTTAATTTAATTTAATTTAATTTAATTTAATTTAATTTAATTTAATTTAATTTAATTTAATTTAATTTAATTTAATTTAATTTAATTTAATTTAATTTAATTTAATTTAATTTAATTTAATTTAATTTAATTTAATTTAATTTAATTTAATTTAATTTAATTTAATTTAATTTAATTTAATTTAATTTAATTTAATTTAATTTAATTTAATTTAATTTAATTTAATTTAATTTAATTTAATTTAATTTAATTTAATTTAATTTAATTTAATTTAATTTAATTTAATTTAATTTAATTTAATTTAATTTAATTTAATTTAATTTAATTTAATTTAATTTAATTTAATTTAATTTAATTTAATTTAATTTAATTTAATTTAATTTAATTTAATTTAATTTAATTTAATTTAATTTAATTTAATTTAATTTAATTTAATTTAATTTAATTTAATTTAATTTAATTTAATTTAATTTAATTTAATTTAATTTAATTTAATTTAATTTAATTTAATTTAATTTAATTTAATTTAATTTAATTTAATTTAATTTAATTTAATTTAATTTAATTTAATTTAATTTAATTTAATTTAATTTAATTTAATTTAATTTAATTTAATTTAATTTAATTTAATTTAATTTAATTTAATTTAATTTAATTTAATTTAATTTAATTTAATTTAATTTAATTTAATTTAATTTAATTTAATTTAATTTAATTTAATTTAATTTAATTTAATTTAATTTAATTTAATTTAATTTAATTTAATTTAATTTAATTTAATTTAATTTAATTTAATTTAATTTAATTTAATTTAATTTAATTTAATTTAATTTAATTTAATTTAATTTAATTTAATTTAATTTAATTTAATTTAATTTAATTTAATTTAATTTAATTTAATTTAATTTAATTTAATTTAATTTAATTTAATTTAATTTAATTTAATTTAATTTAATTTAATTTAATTTATTTAATTTAATTTAATTTAATTTAATTTAATTTAATTTAATTTAATTTAATTTAATTTAATTTAATTTAATTTAATTTAATTTAATTTAATTTAATTTAATTTAATTTAATTTAATTTAATTTAATTTAATTTAATTTAATTTAATTTAATTTAATTTAATTTAATTTAATTTAATTTAATTTAATTTAATTTAATTTAATTTAATTTAATTTAATTTAATTTAATTTAATTTAATTTAATTTAATTTAATTTAATTTAATTTAATTTAATTTAATTTAATTTAATTTAATTTAATTTAATTTAATTTAATTTAATTTAATTTAATTTACAGCTAAATGGGAAGTGTATAGCAGGTTATAAATGTTTGTGGAATTTTTATGGCAGATTCACGCCATATTTGGGAAACGGGCGGAAAACAGATAGCTTTTGATACAAACAAAGTTTTCGGCAGGGTCGAGGCAGTTCAGAAACATTTTCTTCAAACAGGCATAGGCGGTGTTTGTATCAAAAGCTGTTTGTTTTCTGCCCGTTCCCCAAAGTTTTCTGCATCAAAAACGTACTATGCACCATTTCGCTACAAATTGACGAATTATATTGGTTTAATTTAGGACGCCAAGGCGACTAACCCAGACGTGTAGGGGTATAAGTTTATACTACACTTTTTATCGGTAGACCACATAGAAAAAATATTTCACTTCATCCGGTTATGTAAAGTTCAGCCAATTTGTTTGTTTGGAGATTTTTTGGTAGTAGTAATGAATTTTTTTCCATATATATATAAAAAATAATAATTAATTAAAATTTTAATAAATTTGTATCTAAAATAAAAATTATATTTGACTTTTGAAAAATGTATCAAAAATAATTATTTTTGACTTTGATAAATATTAATCAAAATTTTATTTATATTTCTCATATATTATTATTAAAAATATTTTAAAATTTAACAGTCCTATTATAAAAATAAGACCATAAATAAAAATGTTCATTTAC
>OX638130.1:52395205-52538889 GCA_951804985.1 Dryomyza anilis | reverse complement strand
GGTTATGTAAAGTTCAGCCAATTTGTTTGTTTGGAGATTTTTTGGTAGTAGTAATGAATTTTTTTCCATATATATATAAAAAATAATAATTAATTAAAATTTTAATAAATTTGTATCTAAAATAAAAATTATATTTGACTTTTGAAAAAATGTATCAAAAATAATTATTTTTGACTTTGATAAATATTAATCAAATTTTATTAATATTTCTCATATATTATTATTAAAAATATTTTAAAATTTAACAGTCCTATTATAAAAATAAGACCATAAATAAAAATGTTCATTTACAGTGTCATAATTTCTTTCAATGACTTTTTACATATAAATTTGAAACAATTAATTATTTACAATTGGAGTAATAATAATTTTATTGAAAATAGTCGTTTAAAGTTCAAAAATGTCATTTAATTGAATTTAATTTAATTTAATTTAATTTAATTTAATTTAATTTAATTTAATTTAATTTAATTTAATTTAATTTAATTTAATTTAATTTAATTTAATTTAATTTAATTCAATTTAATTTAATTTAATTTAATTTAATTAATTTAATTAATTTAATTTAATTTAATTTAATTTAATTTAATTTAATTTAATTTAATTTAATTTAATTTAATTTAATTTAATTTAATTTAATTTAATTTAATTTAATTTAATTTAATTTAATTTAATTTAATTTAATTTAATTTAATTTAATTTAATTAATTTAATTTAATTTAATTTAATTTAATTTAATTTAATTTAATTTAATTAATTTAATTTAATTTAATTTAATTTAATTTAATTTAATTTAATTTAATTTAATTTAATTTAATTTAATTTAATTTAATTTAATTTAATTTAATTTAATTTAATTTAATTTAATTTAATTTAATTTAATTAATTTAATTTAATTTAATTAATTTAATTTAATTTAATTTAATTTAATTTAATTTAATTTAATTTAATTTAATTTAATTAATTTAATTTAATTTAATTTAATTTAATTTAATTTAATTTAATTTAATTTAATTTAATTTAATTTAATTTAATTTAATTTAATTTAATTTAATTAATTTAATTTAATTTAATTTAATTTAATTAATTTAATTTAATTTAATTTAATTTAATTTAATTTAATTTAATTTAATTTAATTTAATTTAATTTAATTAATTTAATTTAATTTAATTTAATTTAATTTAATTTAATTTAATTTAATTTAATTTAATTTAATTTAATTTAATTTAATTTAATTTAATTTAATTTAATTTAATTTAATTTAATTTAATTTAATTTAATTTAATTTAATTTAATTTAATTTAATTTAATTTAATTTAATTTAATTTAATTTAATTTAATTTAATTTAATTTAATTTAATTTAATTTAATTTAATTTAATTTAATTTAATTTAATTTAATTTAATTTAATTTAATTTAATTTAATTTAATTTAATTTAATTTAATTTAATTTAATTTAATTTAATTAATTTAATTTAATTTAATTTAATTTAATTTAATTTAATTTAATTTAATTTAATTTAATTTAATTTATTTAATTTAATTTAATTTAATTTAATTTAATTTAATTTAATTTAATTTAATTTAATTTAATTTAATTAATTTAATTTAATTTAATTTAATTTAATTTAATTTAATTTAATTTAATTTAATTTAATTTAATTTAATTTAATTTAATTTAATTTAATTTAATTTAATTTAATTTAATTTAATTTAATTTAATTTAATTTAATTTAATTTAATTTAATTTAATTTAATTTAATTTAATTTAATTTAATTTAATTTAATTTAATTTAATTTAATTTAATTTAATTTAATTTAATTTAATTTAATTTAATTTAATTTAATTTAATTTAATTTAATTTAATTTAATTTAATTTAATTTAATTTAATTTAATTAATTTAATTTAATTTAATTTAATTTAATTTAATTTAATTTAATTTAATTTAATTTAATTTAATTTAATTTAATTTAATTTAATTTAATTTAATTTAATTTAATTTAATTTAATTTAATTTAATTTAATTTAATTTAATTTAATTTAATTTAATTTAATTTAATTTAATTTAATTTAATTTAATTTAATTTAATTTAATTTAATTTAATTTAATTTAATTTAATTTAATTTAATTTAATTTAATTTAATTTAATTTAATTTAATTTAATTTAATTTAATTTAATTTAATTAATTTAATTTAATTTAATTTAATTTATTTAATTTAATTTAATTTAATTTAATTTAATTTAATTTAATTTAATTTAATTTAATTTAATTTAATTTAATTTAATTTAATTTAATTTAATTTAATTTAATTTAATTTAATTTAATTTAATTTAATTTAATTTAATTTAATTTAATTTAATTTAATTTAATTTAATTTAATTTAATTTAATTTAATTTAATTTAATTTAATTTAATTTAATTTAATTTAATTTAATTTAATTTAATTTAATTTAATTTAATTTAATTTAATTTAATTTAATTTAATTTAATTTAATTTAATTTAATTTAATTTAATTTAATTTAATTTAATTTAATTTAATTTAATTTAATTTAATTTAATTTAATTTAATTTAATTTAATTTAATTTAATTTAATTTAATTTAATTTAATTTAATTTAATTTAATTTAATTTAATTTAATTTAATTTAATTTAATTTAATTTAATTTAATTTAATTTAATTTAATTTAATTTAATTTAATTAATTTAATTTAATTTAATTTAATTTAATTTAATTTAATTTATTTAATTTAATTTAATTTAATTTAATTTAATTTAATTTAATTTAATTTAATTTAATTTAATTTAATTTAATTTAATTTAATTTAATTTAATTTAATTTAATTTAATTTAATTTAATTTAATTTAATTTAATTTAATTTAATTTAATTTAATTTAATTTAATTTAATTTAATTTAATTTAATTTAATTTAATTTAATTTAATTTAATTTAATTTAATTTAATTTAATTTAATTTAATTTAATTTAATTTAATTTAATTTAATTTAATTTAATTTACAGCTAAATGGGAAGTGTATAGCAGGTTATAAATGTTTGTGGAATGGAATTTTTATGGCAGATTCACGCCATATTTGGGAAACGGGCGGAAAACAGATAGCTTTTGATACAAACAAAGTTTTCGGCAGGGTCGAGGCAGTTCAGAAACATTTTCTTCAAACAGGCATAGGCGGTGTTTGTATCAAAAGCTGTTTGTTTTCTGCCCGTTCCCCAAAGTTTTCTGCATCAAAAACGTACTATGCACCATTTCGCTACAAATTGACGAATTATATTGGTTATCCTTTGAGGACGCCAAGCGACTAACCCAGACGTGTAGGGGTATAAGTTTATACTACACTTTTTATCGGTAGACCACATAGAAAAAAAATTTCACTTCATCTGGTTATGTAAAGTTCAGCCAATTTGTTTGTTTGGAGATTTTTTGGTAGTAGTAATGAATTTTTTTCCATATATATATAAAAAATAATAATTAATTAAAATTTTAATAAATTTGTATCTAAAATAAAAATTATATTTGACTTTTGAAAAAATGTATCAAAAATAATTATTTTTGACTTTGATAAATATTAATCAAAATTTTATTTATATTTCTCATATATTATTATTAAAAATATTTTAAAATTTAACAGTCCTATTATAAAAATAAGACCATAAATAAAAATGTTCATTTACAGTGTCATAATTTCTTTCAATGACTTTTTACATATAAATTTGAAAAAATTAATTATTTACAATTGGAGTAATAATAATTTTATTGAAAATAGTCGTTTAAAGTTCAAAAATATCATTTAATTGAATTTAATTTAATTTAATTTAATTTAATTTAATTTAATTTAATTTAATTTAATTTAATTTAATTTAATTTAATTTAATTTAATTTAATTTAATTTAATTTAATTTAATTTAATTTAATTTAATTTAATTTAATTTAATTTAATTTAATTTAATTTAATTTAATTTAATTTAATTTAATTTAATTTAATTTAATTTAATTTAATTTAATTTAATTTAATTTAATTTAATTTAATTTAATTTAATTTAATTTAATTTAATTTAATTTAATTTAATTTAATTTAATTTAATTTAATTTAATTTAATTTAATTTAATTTAATTTAATTTAATTTAATATAATTTAATTTAATTTAATTTAATTTAATTTAATTTAATTTAATTTAATTTAATTTAATTTAATTTAATTTAATTTAATTTAATTTAATTTAATTTAATTTAATTTAATTTAATTTAATTTAATTTAATTTAATTTAATTTAATTTAATTTAATTTAATTTAATTTAATTTAATTTAATTTAATTTAATTTAATTTAATTTAATTTAATTTAATTTAATTTAATTTAATTTAATTTAATTTAATTTAATTTAATTTAATTTAATTTAATTTAATTTAATTTAATTTAATTTAATTTAATTTAATTTAATTTAATTTAATTTAATTTAATTTAATTTAATTTAATTTAATTTAATTTAATTTAATTTAATTTAATTTAATTTAATTTAATTTAATTTAATTTAATTTAATTTAATTTAATTTAATTTAATTTAATTTAATTTAATTTAATTTAATTTAATTTAATTTAATTTAATTTAATTTAATTTAATTTAATTTAATTTAATTTAATTTAATTTAATTTAATTTAATTTAATTTAATTTAATTTAATTTAATTTAATTTAATTTAATTTAATTTAATTTAATTTAATTTAATTTAATTTAATTTAATTTAATTTAATTTAATTTAATTTAATTTAATTTAATTTAATTTAATTTAATTTAATTTAATTTAATTTAATTTAATTTAATTTAATTTAATTTAATTTAATTTAATTTAATTTAATTTAATTTAATTTAATTTAATTTAATTTAATTTAATTTAATTTAATTTAATTTAATTTAATTTAATTTAATTTAATTTAATTTAATTTAATTTAATTTAATTTAATTTAATTTAATTTAATTTAATTTAATTTAATTTAATTTAATTTAATTTAATTTAATTTAATTTAATTTAATTTAATTTAATTTAATTTAATTTAATTTAATTTAATTTAATTTAATTTAATTTAATTTAATTTAATTTAATTTAATTTAATTTAATTTAATTTAATTTAATTTAATTTAATTTAATTTAATTTAATTTAATTTAATTTAATTTAATTTAATTTAATTTAATTTAATTTAATTTAATTTAATTTAATTTAATTTAATTTAATTTAATTTAATTTAATTTAATTTAATTTAATTTAATTTAATTTAATTTAATTTAATTTAATTTAATTTAATTTAATTTAATTTAATTTAATTTAATTTAATTTAATTTAATTTAATTTAATTTAATTTAATTTAATTTAATTTAATTTAATTTAATTTAATTTAATTTAATTTAATTTAATTTAATTTAATTTAATTTAATTTAATTTAATTTAATTTAATTTAATTTAATTTAATTTAATTTAATTTAATTTAATTTAATTTAATTTAATTTAATTTAATTTAATTTAATTTAATTTAATTTAATTTAATTTAATTTAATTTAATTTAATTTAATTTAATTTAATTTAATTTAATTTAATTTAATTTAATTTAATTTAATTTAATTTAATTTAATTTAATTTAATTTAATTTAATTTAATTTAATTTAATTTAATTTAATTTAATTTAATTTAATTTAATTTAATTTAATTTAATTTAATTTAATTTAATTTAATTTAATTTAATTTAATTTAATTTAATTTAATTTAATTTAATTTAATTTAATTTAATTTAATTTAATTTAATTTAATTTAATTTAATTTAATTTAATTTAATTTAATTTAATTTAATTTAATTTAATTTAATTTAATTTAATTTAATTTAATTTAATTTAATTTAATTTAATTTAATTTAATTTAATTTAATTTAATTTAATTTAATTTAATTTAATTTAATTTAATTTAATTTAATTTAATTTAATTTAATTTAATTTAATTTAATTTAATTTAATTTAATTTAATTTAATTTAATTTAATTTAATTTAATTTAATTTAATTTAATTTAATTTAATTTAATTTAATTTAATTTAATTTAATTTAATTTAATTTAATTTAATTTAATTTAATTTAATTTAATTTAATTTAATTTAATTTAATTTAATTTAATTTAATTTAATTTAATTTAATTTAATTTAATTTAATTTAATTTAATTTAATTTAATTTAATTTAATTTAATTTAATTTAATTTAATTTAATTTAATTTAATTTAATTTAATTTAATTTAATTTAATTTAATTTAATTTAATTTAATTTAATTTAATTTAATTTAATTTAATTTAATTTAATTTAATTTAATTTAATTTAATTTAATTTAATTTAATTTAATTTAATTTAATTTAATTTAATTTAATTTAATTTAATTTAATTTAATTTACAGCTAAATGGGAAGTGTATAGCAGGTTATAAATGTTTGTGGAATTTTTATGGCAGATTCACGCCATATTTGGGAAACGGGCGGAAAACAGATAGCTTTTGATACAAACAAAGTTTTCGGCAGGGTCGAGGCAGTTCAGAAACATTTTCTTCAAACAGGCATAGGCGGTGTTTGTATCAAAAGCTGTTTGTTTTCTGCCCGTTCCCCAAAGTTTTCTGCATCAAAAACGTACTATGCACCATTTCGCTACAAATTGACGAATTATATTGGTTATCCTTTGAGGACGCCAAGCGACTAACCCAGACGTGTAGGGGTATAAGTTTATACTACACTTTTTATCGGTAGACCACATAGAAAAAAAATTTCACTTCATCCGGTTATGTAAAGTTCAGCCAATTTGTTTGTTTGGAGATTTTTTGGTAGTAGTAATGAATTTTTTTCCATATATATATAAAAAATAATAATTAATTAAAATTTTAATAAATTTGTATCTAAAATATAAATTATATTTGACTTTTGAAAAAATGTAACAAAAATAATTATTTTTGACTTTGATAAATATTAATCAAAATTTTATTTATATTTCTCATATATTATTATTAAAAATATTTTAAAATTTAACAGTCCTATTATAAAAATAAGACCATAAATAAAAATGTTCATTTACAGTGTCATAATTTCTTTCAATGACTTTTTACATATAAATTTGAAAAAATTAATTATTTACAATTGGAGTAATAATAATTTTATTGAAAATAGTCGTTTAAAGTTCAAAAATGTCATTTAATTGAATTTAATTTAATTTAATTTAATTTAATTTAATTTAATTTAATTTAATTTAATTTAATTTAATTTAATTTAATTTAATTTAATTTAATTTAATTTAATTTAATTTAATTTAATTTAATTGAATTGAATTGAATTGAATTGAATTGAATTGAATTGAATTGAATTGAATTGAATTGAATTGAATTGAATTGAATTGAATTGAATTGAATTGAATTGAATTGAATTGAATTGAATTGAATTGAATTGAATTGAATTGAATTGAATTGAATTGAATTAAATTGAATTGAATTGAATTGAATTGAATTGAATTGAATTGAAGTTAATTGAATTGAATTGAATTGAATTGAATTTAATTGAATTGAATTGAATTGAATTTAATTTAATTTAATTTAATTGAATTGAATTGAATTGAATTGAATTGAATTGAATTTAATTTAATTTAATTTAATTTAATTTACAGCTAAATGGGAAGTGTATAGCAGGTTATAAATGTTTGTGGAATTTTTATGGCAGATTCACGCCATATTTGGGAAACGGGCGGAAAACAGATAGCTTTTGATACAAACAAAGTTTTCGGCAGGGTCGAGGCAGTTCAGAAACATTTTCTTCAAACAGGCATAGGCGGTGTTTGTATCAAAAGCTGTTTGTTTTCTGCCCGTTCCCCAAAGTTTTCTGCATCAAAAACGTACTATGCACCATTTCGCTACAAATTGACGAATTATATTGGTTATCCTTTGAGGACGCCAAGCGACTAACCCAGACGTGTAGGGGTATAAGTTTATACTACACTTTTTATCGGTAGACCACATAGAAAAAAAATTTCACTTCATCCGGTTATGTAAAGTTCAGCCAATTTGTTTGTTTGGAGATTTTTTGGTAGTAGTAATGAATTTTTTTCCATATATATATAAAAAATAATAATTAATTAAAATTTTAATAAATTTGTATCTAAAATATAAATTATATTTGACTTTTGAAAAAATGTATCAAAAATAATTATTTTTGACTTTGATAAATATTAATCAAAATTTTATTTATATTTCTCATATATTATTATTAAAAATATTTTAAAATTTAACAGTCCTATTATAAAAATAAGACCATAAATAAAAATGTTCATTTACAGTGTCATAATTTCTTTCAATGACTTTTTACATATAAATTTGAAAAAATTAATTATTTACAATTGGAGTAATAATAATTTTATTGAAAATAGTCGTTTAAAGTTCAAAAATGTCATTTAATTGAATTTAATTTAATTTAATTTAATTTAATTTAATTTAATTTAATTTAATTTAATTTAATTTAATTTAATTTAATTTAATTTAATTTAATTTAATTTAATTTAATTTAATTTAATTTAATTTAATTTAATTTAATTTAATTTAATTTAATTTAATTTAATTTAATTTAATTTAATTTAATTTAATTTAATTTAATTTAATTTAATTTAATTTAATTTAATTTAATTTAATTTAATTTAATTTAATTTAATTTAATTTAATTTAATTTAATTTAATTTAATTTAATTTAATTTAATTTAATTTAATTTAATTTAATTTAATTTAATTTAATTTAATTTAATTTAATTTAATTTAATTTAATTTAATTTAATTTAATTTAATTTAATTTAATTTAATTTAATTTAATTTAATTTAATTTAATTTAATTTAATTTAATTTAATTTAATTTAATTTAATTTAATTTAATTTAATTTAATTTAATTTAATTTAATTTAATTTAATTGAATTGAATTGAATTGAATTGAATTGAATTGAATTGAATTGAATTGAATTGAATTGAATTGAATTGAATTGAATTGAATTGAATTGAATTGAATTGAATTGAATTGAATTGAATTGAATTGAATTGAATTGAATTGAATTGAATTGAATTGAATTGAATTGAATTGAATTGAATTGAATTGAATTGAATTGAATTGAATTGAATTGAATTGAATTGAATTGAATTGAATTGAATTGAATTGAATTGAATTGAATTGAATTGAATTGAATTGAATTGAATTGAATTGAATTGAATTGAATTGAATTGAATTGAATTGAATTGAATTGAATTGAATTGAATTGAATTGAATTTAATTTAATTTAATTTAATTTAATTTAATTTACAGCTAAATGGGAAGTGTATAGCAGGTTATAAATGTTTGTGGAATTTTTATGGCAGATTCACGCCATATTTGGGAAACGGGCGGAAAACAGATAGCTTTTGATACAAACAAAGTTTTCGGCAGGGTCGAGGCAGTTCAGAAACATTTTCTTCAAACAGGCATAGGCGGTGTTTGTATCAAAAGCTGTTTGTTTTCTGCCCGTTCCCCAAAGTTTTCTGCATCAAAAACGTACTATGCACCATTTCGCTACAAATTGACGAATTATATTGGTTATCCTTTGAGGACGCCAAGCGACTAACCCAGACGTGTAGGGGTATAAGTTTATACTACACTTTTTATCGGTAGACCACATAGAAAAAAAATTTCACTTCATCCGGTTATGTAAAGTTCAGCCAATTTGTTTGTTTGGAGATTTTTTGGTAGTAGTAATGAATTTTTTTCCATATATATATAAAAAATAATAATTAATTAAAATTTTAATAAATTTGTATCTAAAATATAAATTATATTTGACTTTTGAAAAAATGTATCAAAAATAATTATTTTTGACTTTGATAAATATTAATCAAAATTTTATTTATATTTCTCATATATTATTATTAAAAATATTTTAAAATTTAACAGTCCTATTATAAAAATAAGACCATAAATAAAAATGTTCATTTACAGTGTCATAATTTCTTTCAATGACTTTTTACATATAAATTTGAAAAAATTAATTATTTACAATTGGAGTAATAATAATTTTATTGAAAATAGTCGTTTAAAGTTCAAAAATGTCATTTAATTGAATTTAATTTAATTTAATTTAATTTAATTTAATTTAATTTAATTTAATTTAATTTAATTTAATTTAATTTAATTTAATTTAATTTAATTTAATTTAATTTAATTTAATTTAATTTAATTTAATTTAATTTAATTTAATTTAATTTAATTTAATTTAATTTAATTTAATTTAATTTAATTTAATTTAATTTAATTTAATTTAATTTAATTTAATTTAATTTAATTTAATTTAATTTAATTTAATTTAATTTAATTTAATTTAATTTAATTTAATTTAATTTAATTTAATTTAATTTAATTTAATTTAATTTAATTTAATTTAATTTAATTTAATTTAATTTAATTTAATTTAATTTAATTTAATTTAATTTAATTTAATTTAATTTAATTTAATTTAATTTAATTTAATTTAATTTAATTTAATTTAATTTAATTTAATTTAATTTAATTTAATTTAATTTAATTTAATTTAATTTAATTTAATTTAATTTAATTTAATTTAATTTAATTTAATTTAATTTAATTTAATTTAATTTAATTTAATTTAATTTAATTTAATTTAATTTAATTTAATTTAATTTAATTTAATTTAATTTAATTTAATTTAATTTAATTTAATTTAATTTAATTTAATTTAATTTAATTTAATTTAATTTAATTTAATTTAATTTAATTTAATTTAATTTAATTTAATTTAATTTAATTTAATTTAATTTAATTTAATTTAATTTAATTTAATTTAATTTAATTTAATTTAATTTAATTTAATTTAATTTAATTTAATTTAATTTAATTTAATTTAATTTAATTTAATTTAATTTAATTTAATTTAATTTAATTTAATTTAATTTAATTTAATTTAATTTAATTTAATTTAATTTAATTTAATTTAATTTAATTTAATTTAATTTAATTTAATTTAATTTAATTTAATTTAATTTAATTTAATTTAATTTAATTTAATTTAATTTAATTTAATTTAATTTAATTTAATTTAATTTAATTTAATTTAATTTAATTTAATTTAATTTAATTTAATTTAATTTAATTTAATTTAATTTAATTTAATTTAATTTAATTTAATTTAATTTAATTTAATTTAATTTAATTTAATTTAATTTAATTTAATTTAATTTAATTTAATTTAATTTAATTTAATTTAATTTAATTTAATTTAATTTAATTTAATTTAATTTAATTTAATTTAATTTAATTTAATTTAATTTAATTTAATTTAATTTAATTTAATTTAATTTAATTTAATTTAATTTAATTTAATTTAATTTAATTTAATTTAATTTAATTTAATTTAATTTAATTTAATTTAATTTAATTTAATTTAATTTAATTTAATTTAATTTAATTTAATTTAATTTAATTTAATTTAATTTAATTTAATTTAATTTAATTTAATTTAATTTAATTTAATTTAATTTAATTTAATTTAATTTAATTTAATTTAATTTAATTTAATTTAATTTAATTTAATTTAATTTAATTTAATTTAATTTAATTTAATTTAATTTAATTTAATTTAATTTAATTTAATTTAATTTAATTTAATTTAATTTAATTTAATTTAATTTAATTTAATTTAATTTAATTTAATTTAATTTAATTTAATTTAATTTAATTTAATTTAATTTAATTTAATTTAATTTAATTTAATTTAATTTAATTTAATTTAATTTAATTTAATTTAATTTAATTTAATTTAATTTAATTTAATTTAATTTAATTTAATTTAATTTAATTTAATTTAATTTAATTTAATTTAATTTAATTTAATTTAATTTAATTTAATTTAATTTAATTTAATTTAATTTAATTTAATTTAATTTAATTTAATTTAATTTAATTTAATTTAATTTAATTTAATTTAATTTAATTTAATTTAATTTAATTTAATTTAATTTAATTTAATTTAATTTAATTTAATTTAATTTAATTTAATTTAATTTAATTTAATTTAATTTAATTTAATTTAATTTAATTTAATTTAATTTAATTTAATTTAATTTAATTTAATTTAATTTAATTTAATTTAATTTAATTTAATTTAATTTAATTTAATTTAATTTAATTTAATTTAATTTAATTTAATTTAATTTAATTTAATTTAATTTAATTTAATTTAATTTAATTTAATTTAATTTAATTTAATTTAATTTAATTTAATTTAATTTAATTTAATTTAATTTAATTTAATTTAATTTAATTTAATTTAATTTAATTTAATTTAATTTAATTTAATTTAATTTAATTTAATTTAATTTAATTTAATTTAATTTAATTTAATTTAATTTAATTTAATTTAATTTAATTTAATTTAATTTAATTTAATTTAATTTAATTTAATTTAATTTAATTTAATTTAATTTAATTTAATTTAATTTAATTTAATTTAATTTAATTTAATTTAATTTAATTTAATTTAATTTAATTTAATTTAATTTAATTTAATTTAATTTAATTTAATTTAATTTAATTTAATTTAATTTACAGCTAAATGGGAAGTGTATAGCAGGTTATAAATGTTTGTGGAATTTTTATGGCAGATTCACGCCATATTTGGGAAACGGGCGGAAAACAGATAGCTTTTGATACAAACAAAGTTTTCGGCAGGGTCGAGGCAGTTCAGAAACATTTTCTTCAAACAGGCATAGGCGGTGTTTGTATCAAAAGCTGTTTGTTTTCTGCCCGTTCCCCAAAGTTTTCTGCATCAAAAACGTACTATGCACCATTTCGCTACAAATTGACGAATTATATTGGTTATCCTTTGAGGACGCCAAGCGACTAACCCAGACGTGTAGGGGTATAAGTTTATACTACACTTTTTATCGGTAGACCACATAGAAAAAAAATTTCACTTCATCCGGTTATGTAAAGTTCAGCCAATTTGTTTGTTTGGAGATTTTTTGGTAGTAGTAATGAATTTTTTTCCATATATATATAAAAAATAATAATTAATTAAAATTTTAATAAATTTGTATCTAAAATATAAATTATATTTGACTTTTGAAAAAATGTATCAAAAATAATTATTTTTGACTTTGATAAATATTAATCAAAATTTTATTTATATTTCTCATATATTATTATTAAAAATATTTTAAAATTTAACAGTCCTATTATAAAAATAAGACCATAAATAAAAATGTTCATTTACAGTGTCATAATTTCTTTCAATGACTTTTTACATATAAATTTGAAAAAATTAATTATTTACAATTGGAGTAATAATAATTTTATTGAAAATAGTCGTTTAAAGTTCAAAAATGTCATTTAATTGAATTTAATTTAATTTAATTTAATTTAATTTAATTTAATTTAATTTAATTTAATTTAATTTAATTTAATTTAATTTAATTTAATTTAATTTAATTTAATTTAATTTAATTTAATTTAATTTAATTTAATTTAATTTAATTTAATTTAATTTAATTTAATTTAATTTAATTTAATTTAATTTAATTTAATTTAATTTAATTTAATTTAATTTAATTTAATTTAATTTAATTTAATTTAATTTAATTTAATTTAATTTAATTTAATTTAATTTAATTTAATTTAATTTAATTTAATTTAATTTAATTTAATTTAATTTAATTTAATTTAATTTAATTTAATTTAATTTAATTTAATTTAATTTAATTTAATTTAATTTAATTTAATTTAATTTAATTTAATTTAATTTAATTTAATTTAATTTAATTTAATTTAATTTAATTTAATTTAATTTAATTTAATTTAATTTAATTTAATTTAATTTAATTTAATTTAATTTAATTTAATTTAATTTAATTTAATTTAATTTAATTTAATTTAATTTAATTTAATTTAATTTAATTTAATTTAATTTAATTTAATTTAATTTAATTTAATTTAATTTAATTTAATTTAATTTAATTTAATTTAATTTAATTTAATTTAATTTAATTTAATTTAATTTAATTTAATTTAATTTAATTTAATTTAATTTAATTTAATTTAATTTAATTTAATTTAATTTAATTTAATTTAATTTAATTTAATTTAATTTAATTTAATTTAATTTAATTTAATTTAATTTAATTTAATTTAATTTAATTTAATTTAATTTAATTTAATTTAATTTAATTTAATTTAATTTAATTTAATTTAATTTAATTTAATTTAATTTAATTTAATTTAATTTAATTTAATTTAATTTAATTTAATTTAATTTAATTTAATTTAATTTAATTTAATTTAATTTAATTTAATTTAATTTAATTTAATTTAATTTAATTTAATTTAATTTAATTTAATTTAATTTAATTTAATTTAATTTAATTTAATTTAATTTAATTTAATTTAATTTAATTTAATTTAATTTAATTTAATTTAATTTAATTTAATTTAATTTAATTTAATTTAATTTAATTTAATTTAATTTAATTTAATTTAATTTAATTTAATTTAATTTAATTTAATTTAATTTAATTTAATTTAATTTAATTTAATTTAATTTAATTTAATTTAATTTAATTTAATTTAATTTAATTTAATTTAATTTAATTTAATTTAATTTAATTTAATTTAATTTAATTTAATTTAATTTAATTTAATTTAATTTAATTTAATTTAATTTAATTTAATTTAATTTAATTTAATTTAATTTAATTTAATTTAATTTAATTTAATTTAATTTAATTTAATTTAATTTAATTTAATTTAATTTAATTTAATTTAATTTAATTTAATTTAATTTAATTTAATTTAATTTAATTTAATTTAATTTAATTTAATTTAATTTAATTTAATTTAATTTAATTTAATTTAATTTAATTTAATTTAATTTAATTTAATTTAATTTAATTTAATTTAATTTAATTTAATTTAATTTAATTTAATTTAATTTAATTTAATTTAATTTAATTTAATTTAATTTAATTTAATTTAATTTAATTTAATTTAATTTAATTTAATTTAATTTAATTTAATTTAATTTAATTTAATTTAATTTAATTTAATTTAATTTAATTTAATTTAATTTAATTTAATTTAATTTAATTTAATTTAATTTAATTTAATTTAATTTAATTTAATTTAATTTAATTTAATTTAATTTAATTTAATTTAATTTAATTTAATTTAATTTAATTTAATTTAATTTAATTTAATTTAATTTAATTTAATTTAATTTAATTTAATTTAATTTAATTTAATTTAATTTAATTTAATTTAATTTAATTTAATTTAATTTAATTTAATTTAATTTAATTTAATTTAATTTAATTTAATTTAATTTAATTTAATTTAATTTAATTTAATTTAATTTAATTTAATTTAATTTAATTTAATTTAATTTAATTTAATTTAATTTAATTTAATTTAATTTAATTTAATTTAATTTAATTTAATTTAATTTAATTTAATTTAATTTAATTTAATTTAATTTAATTTAATTTAATTTAATTTAATTTAATTTAATTTAATTTAATTTAATTTAATTTAATTTAATTTAATTTAATTTAATTTAATTTAATTTAATTTAATTTAATTTAATTTAATTTAATTTAATTTAATTTAATTTAATTTAATTTAATTTAATTTAATTTAATTTAATTTAATTTAATTTAATTTAATTTAATTTAATTTAATTTAATTTAATTTAATTTAATTTAATTTAATTTAATTTAATTTAATTTAATTTAATTTAATTTAATTTAATTTAATTTAATTTAATTTAATTTAATTTAATTTAATTTAATTTAATTTAATTTAATTTAATTTAATTTAATTTAATTTAATTTAATTTAATTTAATTTAATTTAATTTAATTTAATTTAATTTAATTTAATTTAATTTAATTTAATTTAATTTAATTTAATTTAATTTAATTTAATTTAATTTAATTTAATTTAATTTAATTTAATTTAATTTAATTTAATTTAATTTAATTTAATTTAATTTAATTTAATTTAATTTAATTTAATTTAATTTAATTTAATTTAATTTAATTTAATTTAATTTAATTTAATTTAATTTAATTTAATTTAATTTAATTTAATTTAATTTAATTTAATTTAATTTAATTTAATTTAATTTAATTTAATTTAATTTAATTTAATTTAATTTAATTTAATTTAATTTAATTTAATTTAATTTAATTTAATTTAATTTAATTTAATTTAATTTAATTTAATTTAATTTAATTTAATTTAATTTAATTTAATTTAATTTAATTTAATTTAATTTAATTTAATTTAATTTAATTTAATTTAATTTAATTTAATTTAATTTAATTTAATTTAATTTAATTTAATTTAATTTAATTTAATTTAATTTAATTTAATTTAATTTAATTTAATTTAATTTAATTTAATTTAATTTAATTTAATTTAATTTAATTTAATTTAATTTAATTTAATTTAATTTAATTTAATTTAATTTAATTTAATTTAATTTAATTTAATTTAATTTAATTTAATTTAATTTAATTTAATTTAATTTAATTTAATTTAATTTAATTTAATTTAATTTAATTTAATTTAATTTAATTTAATTTAATTTAATTTAATTTAATTTAATTTAATTTAATTTAATTTAATTTAATTTAATTTAATTTAATTTAATTTAATTTAATTTAATTTAATTTAATTTAATTTAATTTAATTTAATTTAATTTACAGCTAAATGGGAAGTGTATAGCAGGTTATAAATGTTTGTGGAATTTTTATGGCAGATTCACGCCATATTTGGGAAACGGGCGGAAAACAGATAGCTTTTGATACAAACAAAGTTTTCGGCAGGGTCGAGGCAGTTCAGAAACATTTTCTTCAAACAGGCATAGGCGGTGTTTGTATCAAAAGCTGTTTGTTTTCTGCCCGTTCCCCAAAGTTTTCTGCATCAAAAACGTACTATGCACCATTTCGCTACAAATTGACGAATTATATTGGTTATCCTTTGAGGACGCCAAGCGACTAACCCAGACGTGTAGGGGTATAAGTTTATACTACACTTTTTATCGGTAGACCACATAGAAAAAAAATTTCACTTCATCCGGTTATGTAAAGTTCAGCCAATTTGTTTGTTTGGAGATTTTTTGGTAGTAGTAATGAATTTTTTTCCATATATATATAAAAAATAATAATTAATTAAAATTTTAATAAATTTGTATCTAAAATATAAATTATATTTGACTTTTGAAAAAATGTATCAAAAATAATTATTTTTGACTTTGATAAATATTAATCAAAATTTTATTTATATTTCTCATATATTATTATTAAAAATATTTTAAAATTTAACAGTCCTATATAAAAATAAGACCATAAATAAAAATGTTCATTTACAGTGTCATAATTTCTTTCAATGACTTTTTACATATAAATTTGAAAAAATTAATTATTTACAATTGGAGTAATAATAATTTTATTGAAAATAGTCGTTTAAAGTTCAAAAATGTCATTTAATTGAATTTAATTTAATTTAATTTAATTTAATTTAATTTAATTTAATTTAATTTAATTTAATTTAATTTAATTTAATTTAATTTAATTTAATTTAATTTAATTTAATTTAATTTAATTTAATTTAATTTAATTTAATTTAATTTAATTTAATTTAATTTAATTTAATTTAATTTAATTTAATTTAATTTAATTTAATTTAATTTAATTTAATTTAATTTAATTTAATTTAATTTAATTTAATTTAATTTAATTTAATTTAATTTAATTTAATTTAATTTAATTTAATTTAATTTAATTTAATTTAATTTAATTTAATTTAATTTAATTTAATTTAATTTAATTTAATTTAATTTAATTTAATTTAATTTAATTTAATTTAATTTAATTTAATTTAATTTAATTTAATTTAATTTAATTTAATTTAATTTAATTTAATTTAATTTAATTTAATTTAATTTAATTTAATTTAATTTAATTTAATTTAATTTAATTTAATTTAATTTAATTTAATTTAATTTAATTTAATTTAATTTAATTTAATTTAATTTAATTTAATTTAATTTAATTTAATTTAATTTAATTTAATTTAATTTAATTTAATTTAATTTAATTTAATTTAATTTAATTTAATTTAATTTAATTTAATTTAATTTAATTTAATTTAATTTAATTTAATTTAATTTAATTTAATTTAATTTAATTTAATTTAATTTAATTTAATTTAATTTAATTTAATTTAATTTAATTTAATTTAATTTAATTTAATTTAATTTAATTTAATTTAATTTAATTTAATTTAATTTAATTTAATTTAATTTAATTTAATTTAATTTAATTTAATTTAATTTAATTTAATTTAATTTAATTTAATTTAATTTAATTTAATTTAATTTAATTTAATTTAATTTAATTTAATTTAATTTAATTTAATTTAATTTAATTTAATTTAATTTAATTTAATTTAATTTAATTTAATTTAATTTAATTTAATTTAATTTAATTTAATTTAATTTAATTTAATTTAATTTAATTTAATTTAATTTAATTTAATTTAATTTAATTTAATTTAATTTAATTTAATTTAATTTAATTTAATTTAATTTAATTTAATTTAATTTAATTTAATTTAATTTAATTTAATTTAATTTAATTTAATTTAATTTAATTTAATTTAATTTAATTTAATTTAATTTAATTTAATTTAATTTAATTTAATTTAATTTAATTTAATTTAATTTAATTTAATTTAATTTAATTTAATTTAATTTAATTTAATTTAATTTAATTTAATTTAATTTAATTTAATTTAATTTAATTTAATTTAATTTAATTTAATTTAATTTAATTTAATTTAATTTAATTTAATTTAATTTAATTTAATTTAATTTAATTTAATTTAATTTAATTTAATTTAATTTAATTTAATTTAATTTAATTTAATTTAATTTAATTTAATTTAATTTAATTTAATTTAATTTAATTTAATTTAATTTAATTTAATTTAATTTAATTTAATTTAATTTAATTTAATTTAATTTAATTTAATTTAATTTAATTTAATTTAATTTAATTTAATTTAATTTAATTTAATTTAATTTAATTTAATTTAATTTAATTTAATTTAATTTAATTTAATTTAATTTAATTTAATTTAATTTAATTTAATTTAATTTAATTTAATTTAATTTAATTTAATTTAATTTAATTTAATTTAATTTAATTTAATTTAATTTAATTTAATTTAATTTAATTTAATTTAATTTAATTTAATTTAATTTAATTTAATTTAATTTAATTTAATTTAATTTAATTTAATTTAATTTAATTTAATTTAATTTAATTTAATTTAATTTAATTTAATTTAATTTAATTTAATTTAATTTAATTTAATTTAATTTAATTTAATTTAATTTAATTTAATTTAATTTAATTTAATTTAATTTAATTTAATTTAATTTAATTTAATTTAATTTAATTTAATTTAATTTAATTTAATTTAATTTAATTTAATTTAATTTAATTTAATTTAATTTAATTTAATTTAATTTAATTTAATTTAATTTAATTTAATTTAATTTAATTTAATTTAATTTAATTTAATTTAATTTAATTTAATTTAATTTAATTTAATTTAATTTAATTTAATTTAATTTAATTTAATTTAATTTAATTTAATTTAATTTAATTTAATTTAATTTAATTTAATTTAATTTAATTTAATTTAATTTAATTTAATTTAATTTAATTTAATTTAATTTAATTTAATTTAATTTAATTTAATTTAATTTAATTTAATTTAATTTAATTTAATTTAATTTAATTTAATTTAATTTAATTTAATTTAATTTAATTTAATTTAATTTAATTTAATTTAATTTAATTTAATTTAATTTAATTTAATTTAATTTAATTTAATTTAATTTAATTTAATTTAATTTAATTTAATTTAATTTAATTTAATTTAATTTAATTTAATTTAATTTAATTTAATTTAATTTAATTTAATTTAATTTAATTTAATTTAATTTAATTTAATTTAATTTAATTTAATTTAATTTAATTTAATTTAATTTAATTTAATTTAATTTAATTTAATTTAATTTAATTTAATTTAATTTAATTTAATTTAATTTAATTTAATTTAATTTAATTTAATTTAATTTAATTTAATTTAATTTAATTTAATTTAATTTAATTTAATTTAATTTAATTTAATTTAATTTAATTTAATTTAATTTAATTTAATTTAATTTAATTTAATTTAATTTAATTTAATTTAATTTAATTTAATTTAATTTAATTTAATTTAATTTAATTTAATTTAATTTAATTTAATTTAATTTAATTTAATTTAATTTAATTTAATTTAATTTAATTTAATTTAATTTAATTTAATTTAATTTAATTTAATTTAATTTAATTTAATTTAATTTAATTTAATTTAATTTAATTTAATTTAATTTAATTTAATTTAATTTAATTTAATTTAATTTAATTTAATTTAATTTAATTTAATTTAATTTAATTTAATTTAATTTAATTTAATTTAATTTAATTTAATTTAATTTAATTTAATTTAATTTAATTTAATTTAATTTAATTTAATTTAATTTAATTTAATTTAATTTAATTTAATTTAATTTAATTTAATTTAATTTAATTTAATTTAATTTAATTTAATTTAATTTAATTTAATTTAATTTAATTTAATTTAATTTAATTTAATTTAATTTAATTTAATTTAATTTAATTTAATTTAATTTAATTTAATTTAATTTAATTTAATTTAATTTAATTTAATTTAATTTAATTTAATTTAATTTAATTTAATTTACAGCTAAATGGGAAGTGTATAGCAGGTTATAAATGTTTGTGGAATTTTTATGGCAGATTCACGCCATATTTGGGAAACGGGCGGAAAACAGATAGCTTTTGATACAAACAAAGTTTTCGGCAGGGTCGAGGCAGTTCAGAAACATTTTCTTCAAACAGGCATAGGCGGTGTTTGTATCAAAAGCTGTTTGTTTTCTGCCCGTTCCCCAAAGTTTTCTGCATCAAAAACGTACTATGCACCATTTCGCTACAAATTGACGAATTATATTGGTTATCCTTTGAGGACGCCAAGCGACTAACCCAGACGTGTAGGGGTATAAGTTTATACTACACTTTTTATCGGTAGACCACATAGAAAAAAAATTTCACTTCATCCGGTTATGTAAAGTTCAGCCAATTTGTTTGTTTGGAGATTTTTTGGTAGTAGTAATGAATTTTTTTCCATATATATATAAAAAATAATAATTAATTAAAATTTTAATAAATTTGTATCTAAAATATAAATTATATTTGACTTTTGAAAAAATGTATCAAAAATAATTATTTTTGACTTTGATAAATATTAATCAAAATTTTATTTATATTTCTCATATATTATTATTAAAAATATTTTAAAATTTAACAGTCCTATTATAAAAATAAGACCATAAATAAAAATGTTCATTTACAGTGTCATAATTTCTTTCAATGACTTTTTACATATAAATTTGAAAAAATTAATTATTTACAATTGGAGTAATAATAATTTTATTGAAAATAGTCGTTTAAAGTTCAAAAATGTCATTTAATTTAATTTAATTTAATTTAATTTAATTTAATTTAATTTAATTTAATTTAATTTAATTTAATTTAATTTAATTTAATTTAATTTAATTTAATTTAATTTAATTTAATTTAATTTAATTTAATTTAATTTAATTTAATTTAATTTAATTTAATTTAATTTAATTTAATTTAATTTAATTTAATTTAATTTAATTTAATTTAATTTAATTTAATTTAATTTAATTTAATTTAATTTAATTTAATTTAATTTAATTTAATTTAATTTAATTTAATTTAATTTAATTTAATTTAATTTAATTTAATTTAATTTAATTTAATTTAATTTAATTTAATTTAATTTAATTTAATTTAATTTAATTTAATTTAATTTAATTTAATTTAATTTAATTTAATTTAATTTAATTTAATTTAATTTAATTTAATTTAATTTAATTTAATTTAATTTAATTTAATTTAATTTAATTTAATTTAATTTAATTTAATTTAATTTAATTTAATTTAATTTAATTTAATTTAATTTAATTTAATTTAATTTAATTTAATTTAATTTAATTTAATTTAATTTAATTTAATTTAATTTAATTTAATTTAATTTAATTTAATTTAATTTAATTTAATTTAATTTAATTTAATTTAATTTAATTTAATTTAATTTAATTTAATTTAATTTAATTTAATTTAATTTAATTTAATTTAATTTAATTTAATTTAATTTAATTTAATTTAATTTAATTTAATTTAATTTAATTTAATTTAATTTAATTTAATTTAATTTAATTTAATTTAATTTAATTTAATTTAATTTAATTTAATTTAATTTAATTTAATTTAATTTAATTTAATTTAATTTAATTTAATTTAATTTAATTTAATTTAATTTAATTTAATTTAATTTAATTTAATTTAATTTAATTTAATTTAATTTAATTTAATTTAATTTAATTTAATTTAATTTAATTTAATTTAATTTAATTTAATTTAATTTAATTTAATTTAATTTAATTTAATTTAATTTAATTTAATTTAATTTAATTTAATTTAATTTAATTTAATTTAATTTAATTTAATTTAATTTAATTTAATTTAATTTAATTTAATTTAATTTAATTTAATTTAATTTAATTTAATTTAATTTAATTTAATTTAATTTAATTTAATTTAATTTAATTTAATTTAATTTAATTTAATTTAATTTAATTTAATTTAATTTAATTTAATTTAATTTAATTTAATTTAATTTAATTTAATTTAATTTAATTTAATTTAATTTAATTTAATTTAATTTAATTTAATTTAATTTAATTTAATTTAATTTAATTTAATTTAATTTAATTTAATTTAATTTAATTTAATTTAATTTAATTTAATTTAATTTAATTTAATTTAATTTAATTTAATTTAATTTAATTTAATTTAATTTAATTTAATTTAATTTAATTTAATTTAATTTAATTTAATTTAATTTAATTTAATTTAATTTAATTTAATTTAATTTAATTTAATTTAATTTAATTTAATTTAATTTAATTTAATTTAATTTAATTTAATTTAATTTAATTTAATTTAATTTAATTTAATTTAATTTAATTTAATTTAATTTAATTTAATTTAATTTAATTTAATTTAATTTAATTTAATTTAATTTAATTTAATTTAATTTAATTTAATTTAATTTAATTTAATTTAATTTAATTTAATTTAATTTAATTTAATTTAATTTAATTTAATTTAATTTAATTTAATTTAATTTACAGCTAAATGGGAAGTGTATAGCAGGTTATAAATGTTTGTGGAATTTTTATGGCAGATTCACGCCATATTTGGGAAACGGGCGGAAAACAGATAGCTTTTGATACAAACAAAGTTTTCGGCAGGGTCGAGGCAGTTCAGAAACATTTTCTTCAAACAGGCATAGGCGGTGTTTGTATCAAAAGCTGTTTGTTTTCTGCCCGTTCCCCAAAGTTTTCTGCATCAAAAACGTACTATGCACCATTTCGCTACAAATTGACGAATTATATTGGTTATCCTTTGAGGACGCCAAGCGACTAACCCAGACGTGTAGGGGTATAAGTTTATACTACACTTTTTATCGGTAGACCACATAGAAAAAAAATTTCACTTCATCCGGTTAATTTAATTTAATTTAATTTAATTTAATTTAATTTAATTTAATTTAATTTAATTTAATTTAATTTAATTTAATTTAATTTAATTTAATTTAATTTAATTTAATTTAATTTAATTTAATTTAATTTAATTTAATTTAATTTAATTTAATTTAATTTAATTTAATTTAATTTAATTTAATTTAATTTAATTTAATTTAATTTAATTTAATTTAATTTAATTTAATTTAATTTAATTTAATTTAATTTAATTTAATTTAATTTAATTTAATTTAATTTAATTTAATTTAATTTAATTTAATTTAATTTAATTTAATTTAATTTAATTTAATTTAATTTAATTTAATTTAATTTAATTTAATTTAATTTAATTTAATTTAATTTAATTTAATTTAATTTAATTTAATTTAATTTAATTTAATTTAATTTAATTTAATTTAATTTAATTTAATTTAATTTAATTTAATTTAATTTAATTTAATTTAATTTAATTTAATTTAATTTAATTTAATTTAATTTAATTTAATTTAATTTAATTTAATTTAATTTAATTTAATTTAATTTAATTTAATTTAATTTAATTTAATTTAATTTAATTTAATTTAATTTAATTTAATTTAATTTAATTTAATTTAATTTAATTTAATTTAATTTAATTTAATTTAATTTAATTTAATTTAATTTAATTTAATTTAATTTAATTTAATTTAATTTAATTTAATTTAATTTAATTTAATTTAATTTAATTTAATTTAATTTAATTTAATTTAATTTAATTTAATTTAATTTAATTTAATTTAATTTAATTTAATTTAATTTAATTTAATTTAATTTAATTTAATTTAATTTAATTTAATTTAATTTAATTTAATTTAATTTAATTTAATTTAATTTAATTTAATTTAATTTAATTTAATTTAATTTAATTTAATTTAATTTAATTTAATTTAATTTAATTTAATTTAATTTAATTTAATTTAATTTAATTTAATTTAATTTAATTTAATTTAATTTAATTTAATTTAATTTAATTTAATTTAATTTAATTTAATTTAATTTAATTTAATTTAATTTAATTTAATTTAATTTAATTTAATTTAATTTAATTTAATTTAATTTAATTTAATTTAATTTAATTTAATTTAATTTAATTTAATTTAATTTAATTTAATTTAATTTAATTTAATTTAATTTAATTTAATTTAATTTAATTTAATTTAATTTAATTTAATTTAATTTAATTTAATTTAATTTAATTTAATTTAATTTAATTTAATTTAATTTAATTTAATTTAATTTAATTTAATTTAATTTAATTTAATTTAATTTAATTTAATTTAATTTAATTTAATTTAATTTAATTTAATTTAATTTAATTTAATTTAATTTAATTTAATTTAATTTAATTTAATTTAATTTAATTTAATTTAATTTAATTTAATTTAATTTAATTTAATTTAATTTAATTTAATTTAATTTAATTTAATTTAATTTAATTTAATTTAATTTAATTTAATTTAATTTAATTTAATTTAATTTAATTTAATTTAATTTAATTTAATTTAATTTAATTTAATTTAATTTAATTTAATTTAATTTAATTTAATTTAATTTAATTTAATTTAATTTAATTTAATTTAATTTAATTTAATTTAATTTAATTTAATTTAATTTAATTTAATTTAATTTAATTTAATTTAATTTAATTTAATTTAATTTAATTTAATTTAATTTAATTTAATTTAATTTAATTTAATTTAATTTAATTTAATTTAATTTAATTTAATTTAATTTAATTTAATTTAATTTAATTTAATTTAATTTAATTTAATTTAATTTAATTTAATTTAATTTAATTTAATTTAATTTAATTTAATTTAATTTAATTTAATTTAATTTAATTTAATTTAATTTAATTTAATTTAATTTAATTTAATTTAATTTAATTTAATTTAATTTAATTTAATTTAATTTAATTTAATTTAATTTAATTTAATTTAATTTAATTTAATTTAATTTAATTTAATTTAATTTAATTTAATTTAATTTAATTTAATTTAATTTAATTTAATTTAATTTAATTTAATTTAATTTAATTTAATTTAATTTAATTTAATTTAATTTAATTTAATTTAATTTAATTTAATTTAATTTAATTTAATTTAATTTAATTTAATTTAATTTAATTTAATTTAATTTAATTTAATTTAATTTAATTTAATTTAATTTAATTTAATTTAATTTAATTTAATTTAATTTAATTTAATTTAATTTAATTTAATTTAATTTAATTTAATTTAATTTAATTTAATTTAATTTAATTTAATTTAATTTAATTTAATTTAATTTAATTTAATTTAATTTAATTTAATTTAATTTAATTTAATTTAATTTAATTTAATTTAATTTAATTTAATTTAATTTAATTTAATTTAATTTAATTTAATTTAATTTAATTTAATTTAATTTAATTTAATTTAATTTAATTTAATTTAATTTAATTTAATTTAATTTAATTTAATTTAATTTAATTTAATTTAATTTAATTTAATTTAATTTAATTTAATTTAATTTAATTTAATTTAATTTAATTTAATTTAATTTAATTTAATTTAATTTAATTTAATTTAATTTAATTTAATTTAATTTAATTTAATTTAATTTAATTTAATTTAATTTAATTTAATTTAATTTAATTTAATTTAATTTAATTTAATTTAATTTAATTTAATTTAATTTAATTTAATTTAATTTAATTTAATTTAATTTAATTTAATTTAATTTAATTTAATTTAATTTAATTTAATTTAATTTAATTTAATTTAATTTAATTTAATTTAATTTAATTTAATTTAATTTAATTTAATTTAATTTAATTTAATTTAATTTAATTTAATTTAATTTAATTTAATTTAATTTAATTTAATTTAATTTAATTTAATTTAATTTAATTTAATTTAATTTAATTTAATTTAATTTAATTTAATTTAATTTAATTTAATTTAATTTAATTTAATTTAATTTAATTTAATTTAATTTAATTTAATTTAATTTAATTTAATTTAATTTAATTTAATTTAATTTAATTTAATTTAATTTAATTTAATTTAATTTAATTTAATTTAATTTAATTTAATTTAATTTAATTTAATTTAATTTAATTTAATTTAATTTAATTTAATTTAATTTAATTTAATTTAATTTAATTTAATTTAATTTAATTTAATTTAATTTAATTTAATTTAATTTAATTTAATTTAATTTAATTTAATTTAATTTAATTTAATTTAATTTAATTTAATTTAATTTAATTTAATTTAATTTAATTTAATTTAATTTAATTTAATTTAATTTAATTTAATTTAATTTAATTTAATTTAATTTAATTTAATTTAATTTAATTTAATTTAATTTAATTTAATTTAATTTAATTTAATTTAATTTAATTTAATTTAATTTAATTTAATTTAATTTAATTTAATTTAATTTAATTTAATTTAATTTAATTTAATTTCACAGGATCACTTTTTTGGGATTTAAAAGCTTCTTCTCAGTTTTAGAGGTTCTAGTTTCAGAAAGTCGACGCGGAGCGAAAGAAAAAAGTTCTATATTTTTCATACAAATTTGAATCGGTCTAGTGTACATTTCTCAGTACCCTTTGGAAACAAAATTCAATTTGTGTATTATATTAAAGGTGGTCAATACCGACATCTCGTTTGAAAACTACTTCAGATATACGTAATGTATTTTTAATGATTTTTTTCACTTTTCAAGTTAGCATATTTCGAAAACCAAATATTTGAGTTTGATTTTTTTAAAGTGTAAAGTTGTACCAATTGTACCATTTGTACCAAACTTAAGTTTGACATTTAACCTAGTTTTTTGTACCATTTCTTCAAGAAGTAAAAGGACCAATTATTAAATTAATTTACAACATTTTTTTTTAATTTCAAAAATACTATAAACGTAAAAATCGAATTATAATCCGATTTTTACGTTTATAGAACTAAAACTCATCAAATAAATTTTGTTTCAATATCGATTTTATTGCATTTTCAGCCATATACATATGTTACCTTTCTAATCGAATAATCGTGGATTTTCTAAGTTAACTAGTTTTAAAGAAAAAATGTATATATGCAAAAATCCATAAGCAGCAATCCCTAAGTAGAAATTTTAAATTTAATTTTTATGTGAAAAAAAGTAAAATTTTCAGATTTTCAAATCTTCAAGGGGTATATAAAACAGTTCGGAAAACCAAAATGTTGTTGAAGAGGGAAACAAGGACATCTGAAAATTCTAAAAGAAGGTTATTTTTTTTTAAGTCGAATTATTAAATTTGTGTTACAATAGTCTATGGTTATGCGTCTATAATGTTTAAATTCGATTTAATATTGATACCCCGAAACAAAATGTAATTTTTCAGGGATATTTTGAGAAGTGTATGGCAGGTTGTTAACAGATTCACGTCATATTTTGGGATCGGGCAGACAGCTTGTGATACAAACTCCGCCTATCTCTTTTTAAAATATGTCGAAAAAATGTTTCTAAACTGCCTCGACCCTGCCTAAAATTTTATCTTGGGACATTTTGATATAGAACTCAAAATATTTAAAACTCGAATTGTATATTCTTCAGAATATTTGTCAAAATACAATGGCGTATATTTGTCAACTTTAAAATAAAAGTTACCCACTATGTTGGGCAGTTTAAACCAGAGCTTTACCCGGGTGCCCGGGTACCCGAGCTACCCGGGTTTTTCGAGCTACCCGGGTAATACCCGGGTTGTTCAAATACTCGAAAAACCCGGGTATTAAATGTTCGAGCTACCCGGGTAATTTGTTCGTTCGTTTGTTCGAGCTATTCGAGTAGCTCGATTGCTCGTTCGTTGTTCGAGTAGCTCGATTGCTCGATCGTTGTTCGAGCTTCGAGTAGCTCGTTCGTTCGTTCGTTTGTTCGATTGACGATTGTTCATTTGATCGCTTGTTAATTTGTCTGTCCGTTCGTTTGCTTTATGTGGGAGTTGGTCGGAAGTGGTTGGAAAAATGTAGGTGGACAAAAGTGGGTGGGTGGGCAAAAGTGGGCGGAAAGTGATAAAAAGACCGAAAAAATTTTTATTGCAGAAATCGGTAGCAGACATCAAGGGAAATCGAATGGTACCACTCTCAGTGGTCCCAAAAGGGGGTCAAAAACCACTTTTTGTCCAAAATTTTTTTATTGCGGAAATGGATAGCGAACCTCATTAGAAGACTAATGGTACCCTTTGGAGTGGTGCCTGACCCCCAAGAGGGGGTCAAAAACCCATTTATGATCCAAACATTTTTATTTCAGAAATCGATAGCGGACACTATTAGAATGCTATTGGTACACTTTGGAGTGGTCCATGACCCCCAAAAGGGGGGTCAAAAACCCATTTATGACCCAAAAATTTTTATCTCGGAAATCGATAGCGGACACTATTAGAATGCTATTGGTACACTTTGGAGTGGTCCATGACCCCCAAAAGGGGGTCAAAAACCCATTTATGACCCAAAAAATTTTTATCTCGGAATTCTATAGCGGACATCATTAGAAGGCTAATGGTACCCTTTGGAGTGGTCCAGGCCCCCCCAAAGGGGGTCAAAACCCCCATTTTCGAAAAAAATATTTTGTGAATGTCAAAATGCATTTCATAACGACAGCTATCTATTTCTGCAAAAAAATTTTTTTCGAAAATGGGGTTTTTGAACCCCTTTGGGGGGACCTGGACCACTCCAAAGGATACCATTAGCCTTCTAATGATGTCCGCTATCGATTTCCGAGATAAACATTTTTGGGTCATAAATGGGTTTTTGACCCCCTTTTGGGGGTCATGGACCACTCCAAAGTGTACCAATAGCATTCTAATAGTGTCCGCTATCGATTTCTGAAATACAATTTTTTGGGTCATAAATGGGTTTTTGACCCCCTTTTGGGGGTCAGGGACCACTCCAAAGGGTACCATTAGTCTTCTAATGAGGTTCGCTATCCATTTCCGCAATAAATATAAAAAAAAAAATTGGTTTTTGACCCCCTTTTGGGGGTCAGAGACCACTGAGAGTGGTACCATTCGATTTCCCTTGATGTCTGCTACCGATTTCTGCAATAAAAATTTTGTCGGTCTTTTTATCACTTTCCGCCCACTTTTGCCCACCCACCCACTTTTGTCCACCTACATTTTTCCAACCACTTCCGACCAACTCCCACATCAAGCAAACGAACGGACAGACAAATTAACAAGCGATCAAATGAAAAATCGAACAAACGAACGAACGCTTGTTCGTTCGTTCGAAGCTCGAACAACGATCGAGCTACTCGAACAACGAACGAGCCATCGAGCTACTCGAACAAACGAGCTACTCGAATAGCTCGAACAAACGAACGAACCAACTACCCGGGTTTTGCGAACTACCCGGGTAGCTCGAACATATAATACCCGGGTTTTTCGAGTATTTCAACTACGCGGGTATTACCCGGGCTTTCGAGCGCCCGGGTACCCGGGTACCCGGGCTACTCGAAAATACTCGTATGAAATCGAGAGCTCTGGTTTTAACAAAGATTAAAATGTCAAAAAGTTTATTTTAAAAGTCGCAACATTAAAAACAAGTGAACAATTAAACAGGTAATTTACAGAAAATTAGAAATTTGGAGAGAGTTAGTAATTCTTTGTGTAAAAATGTAATATAGAGAGAAAAGTCAAAATTAAAACAGCGCATAACTTACATCGTCTTTACAAGCGAAAAATTATCAAAACAAACACAAAATGAAAAATGACGCATATTTAATCTGTAAATTAATTGTGTGTGTGTTTTTTTTTATTTGACGCCTTTTTCTATATTTTGCGACCTTTTTAAAAGGCGCAAACATTCAGCATTCTAGGCGCTTTTTCCATTTAGTGTTTATTTTTATGAAAATTTAGCGCCTTTCTCTATATTTTGCGCCCTTCTATAGAGGCGCAAACATTTTGTAAATAAGGCGCATTTGCAATTTTATGCTTTTTATAAAATTTTGCGTCTTTCTCTATATTTTGCACCCTTCTATAGAGGAGCAAACATTTTGTAAATTAGGCGCATTTGCAATTTTATTCTTTTTCGAACATTTTGCGCCTTTCTCTATGTCTGTAGAGGCTCAAAAATTTGGTACATTAGGCGCATTTGAATATTTATTACTTTTTGAAAATTGTGCGTTTTTTTTCTATATTTTGCGCCTTTCTGTAGAGGCGTAAACATTTTGTAAATAAGGCGCATTTGCAATTTTATGCTTTTTAGAAACATTTTGCGCCTTTCTCTATATTTTGCGCCCTTCTGTAGTGGCGCAAAAATTTTCTAAAATAGGCGAATTTGTCATTTTATGTTTTTTTGAAAATTTTGCGCCTCTCGTAGGGGTGCAAAATTTGCAATTTTATGTTTTTTTGCAAATTTTGCGCATTTATCTATAGTTTCCGCTCATTTAAAAAGCGCAAAATTCTAAATATAAGGCGCAATTTTATGTGTTTTTTTGAAAATTAGTTTGAAAAAATTCAAAAGTGCGCCTTTTTTTGAGAGGGGCGATCGCCCCTCCCTGGATCCGCGCTTGTTCAAAGCAACATAACGCAGTTTTTTTTGAAACGATAATAAAAACGATTGTTGAATAATATTGCATCAAATAGTGCAAATATATCGAGATTTATATAAAAAAATATTTCGATATTGATGTGAGAAATGTTTAAATATCTTATCATAAAATATTACTCTACGAAAATTAAGAAATTTTAAAAATTAGCAACGAGATCGGATTGTTGTTATCCAAATTAGTTCGAGAAAACTTCGAGACATAAATCACATGGCAGACTGGTTACCTAGGTTTTCGGTACAAATAATACTTAAACATATTGAAAAAATTTGTTTTTTAAAATATCTTAGATAAATTTGATTTTTATATAAATTTGAAAAGGGTTTCTTTTTATGAACAATCAAATTAAATTGCAAGGACAATTAGTGTTCGGAGTTATGAAGAATTTTGATTTATTAGCATTTGTAGCATTCTAGCATTCTTATGTATTTTTTTTCGCCCATTATTTCAGAGATACTGTGGTTCAAAGTTACAAAAAAAGGGCCAAAAATCACTTTTCTATTGTTGTTGATATTTCAATATCTCTTAAAGTAGAAATAATAGAAACCGTTGACGACTCGTTTCAAAGCTAAAAGAACAAGCTTTTATACCAATTAAGTTGTTACTTCTAAACATGAACATGAGGCCCGTGGTAATTATCCTTGTACTTCAAAATTGATGTCCTTAAAAATTACGCTTTTTAAAATTCCGAAAAAAATCACATATTTCGGTTGATTTAATATAAATGTTCATTCCAATATTCAAGATGGTATTATGATCGCATCGTATTTTAAAAATTAATTTTCTAAATTTTTAAATATTTTGTGTATTGAAAAAAAAAAATAATTATTTTTTCAAAAGTAAAATTTGCAATAATTTTTTTAATGTATTTGTAACTCTGATTTCGAAAATGGTGTAGTTTTCATCAAATTGTCTCTAGTTTTTGAGATATATACCATTTTTCGAAAATCGTAAAAACTATATCCTAAAATCAATTTCTCAAAAACTAGATTTAATATAATAAAACTGACGGCATTTTAGAAATCAGAGTTACATATATATTCAAGAATTATAGAAATTTTTACTGAAGAAAAATAAAAATTTTAAAAAATTAGAAAATTATTTTTTTAAATATCATGCCATCAAAATACCATCTTGAAATTTTGCAAGAGCATTTATAAAAAATTCATGAAAATTAAAATTTTTTTCACAATTTTAAAAAGGGTCCTTTTTTAGGGACATCTATCTTTAAGTGCAAGGATAATGACCACTGGCCACATGTTCACGCTTAGAAGTTACAACTTTTTCTAAAAGCTTGTTCTATAGCTTTAAAACGAGTCATCAGCAAAGTTTCCAGCATTTCTAGTTTAAGAGATATTTAAATATGAACAACCATAGAAAAGTGATTTTTTGCACATTTTTTGTAACTTTGAGCCACTGTATCTCTGGAAGTAGTGAAGAAAAAAATAAAAAAACATTGGTCAGTACATATCTGGGTACCCTTTATCAGTTGCCTACATTTTATTGAAATCGAAAAGGTAAAATCTCAAATTTGACTTTTTTTTGTCGATTTGGTGTGGAATGGCCCTAATACAAGAAGTTTTACTAAAAAATGTTAAAAGATTCCAGTTTGTGCAGAGCAATACTCTTGGTTGAAAACTTGTCGATATTTTATAAATAAAAGTTTTTTTGATTCTTGTTACATTAAATTATTCTGATTGCGCCATTATTTGATACTGGAACTGATTCCGAAAATGGTTTTGTTAAATGTGGTCCAGTTTTTGAGATTTTTTAAGTTTTTATTATTTTTCTCTCCTTTTATTTTTTATATAAAAATCCAACCAAAAACATGAATGTAATTTTCTTTTACATGGTGCTGCACAAAAATGCACAACAATATATAACAATTATTGTTGTACTATTAACAAGATCTGCTTGGTTAAATTTCTCTTATAGAATATTTGTATTATAAAAACATTCATGTTTTTGCAACAAGATTCTTATTAATTGAAACTCTTGTAGTCTTGTTGAATTACAACAGCATTTATAAAGCTAAGATATTCATCAATAAGAATAGATTTTTAAACAAATTCTAAGCATGTGACGCTGTCACTTTAAATAAAATGTAAACATTTCAAGATAAACACAGGTAACAATTAAAAAAAAAATAAACGTCTGTATTTTATATTTGCATGTGCATGGAACATTCAGCACAAGAATCACAAAATGCAGCAACATGAATTAAAATTTTCCAGAGGCAACGGCTGTTCCAACCAGGGCTCTCGCTTTTCTATGAGTATTTCGTGTTTGTGGACGCTCGAAAGCCATAAATGGAATTTTGGGATTTCTTTAGCGGGTACCATTCGAACGCTCATACACATAAATATTGTTTCAATTTGTTTCACTAAATTCTAGAAATTAAAATTATGCTTTTTATAAATTGAAAGGATAGCATTATTATTACGACGAGAATTGTTTTTTAAGTGAGATAATAATCTTGTTAATATAAACACATTTTCATTTATATATAACAGAATGTCTCTTGATATTAACAACACGTCAATTTAAAATATCTTTAAGTTTTACAATATTATTATTTTTGTATTAACATGATATCTCTTTGGACGTAAATTAAGAAGATGTATTGTTATATAAAATACATTTTTTTTTTGATAGTACAAGATTTTTTTTGAGTGTAGCTAATAAATAATTTAAAAATTAACCAATTTTTAAAAATATAAATATTTTTATTAATATAACTTTAAAAAAATCTTCGCGGGCCGAAGATGAAGGGTTGGCGGGCAGCGTGTTTGACATGCCTGGGTTAGACGACGAAGAAACGTGCTACTGTCTCTAAAATTCCGGACACTACAAAAATAAGACTGCCTAAAAGCCAGAAAAAAAGAATTGGTCACTTCTTTGTAAAGCCCTATTAAGTTAATAATGGAACAAAACATGTGAATTTGTTTGGACTTTGATATTTTTTTATTATTTGGAAAGGCCAGGTTATTTTGTTGATGTTTTATGCACTTTAATCTGCAGTTCAGCAAATATTTTGAATATGAAAGAAATATGAATACAGTGTTATGCATTTTCATATATTTACAAGCGAGTTTGAACGAATTGAGAAAGGATTGCATTTCGCCACCAGACGGAACAAAATATAAAATCGTCACTCTTCTCAAATAAATCCAAGAGTGCACTTTATCGGTGAACCACAATAGTGCGTATCATAAAAATAATACCTATACATATGAGCACATCCAGAAAACCTTTAACATTTGGGGTAGAGATGGGCGCGTGCCGTGTTTTTTCGCGTCACGCCTGAAAATCTGAATTCGTGCGTGCAAATCTCCGTGCGTGCTAGATGCTGTCGTGCTTCCAAAATCAGGCACGCTCCCATAAATATTTATTTTTTATAGTTTCTACCCCAATTTAAAAAAACCCTTACATCCAGCTTCAGAACATACACATTTCTTGGTATTTTAACCTTTTTTTAAATCTGTTTTAGTTTTACTTATGGATTTAAGAGAATAAAACAGTACACCCAAAAAAGTGACATTTCAAAATCACATTACTTTCATATCAATGTCCAATTCATATTAATTTAACATTAACCATGTTAATCTAACATGAAACTTTATAGATTGACAATTTTGATGTTAGATTGATATTGAAAATGTAAAATTGATATCATTGCAATATCAATTGTTAATGTTAATATGTAATCATATATGTAAAATCTGAAGTGCAGGAAAAGTGTTTCGTTTAAGTGACAAATAAATGCAAAATATAATTATGAGTTATTTAAATATGTTTTACTATAGTTTTCTATAATATTAAAATACAAATCACTAAGTTTCACTATGTATCAAAAGAGTAAAATTAACAACGACGCAAGAACATTTATTCTATATAAATTTAATATTTCTTCCTTTTCAGATATTAATGAAACAGCGAAATTAATGGGCCCTATTATGACTGGCGAAGCGAATGTAGTTGGCGAAGCGAACGTAAAAAAGCTATCACAGCATCCAATCGCCAGTCTTCATTCGCCAGAAAAAAGGAAACTAAAGCGAACGTAAAAATCAGGAGAACGTAGAAATAATTCGCCTGAATTTCATTCGTCTGGCGAATGGAAGCTGTTAAGTTTTATTCGTTCGTTTGCTTCGCCAAGTTCATTCGCTTCGCCAGTCAGTCATACTGGCTGTTTCATTACCGAACATTATTAAAATAACAGCCAAACATATTTTTGTTTTCCTTCAAACATATTTATGTTCAGAATTAATAATTTTCGGCGATCTTGCAAACATATATATGTTTGAATGTGAAAAACATTTTATTTACATGTAAACATATATATGCTTACATTTAATTTTATGTAAAAATAGTAAATTTAGTGCTAATATCTTCTTTACACAATATTCGATTTTTCCCTATTTTTAAATAACATTATTTTTATTTATATTATTAATTTTATTTTTATTACACATATTTTATTTATACCTAATAATTTTAATTCCATCTATTGTTCCTATTTTGAGTTCAGTACATTACGAATGAATTGGAAATTTCACAAACAGCCACTATCTGGTATTAACACTAATTGGCGGTACTTAAACAAATTCTTCCACCAAAATGAACTTTTGAACTATATGAAAAGTATTAATGTGAGTGTTACTAAGTGCTAAAAGTAGGCAGCGCTGTTATTTAATTGTGATATCGTAATGCCAAACATACATGTAATCAAAATAATGCTATTATTTTTAAATTCGTTGTCACCCAGTAACAATCACGAATAACCAAATACATATAATTCAAAGAACCTTTTATTGACGTTGGGTGTGTTAAGCGGAAATATCAAACATACATATATTAATATCTGATGAAAAATATATATTTCTACAGAAACATTAATATAGTAAATTCATGTAAATCCGCGATTAAAGCAATTTATGTTGAAATATCGTATAATAATAATATTTCAATCTGAACAAAATAATAATACAATTCAATTATAATGTAATTAGATATTACTCCCAATATTTATGTGATGATTTCAAATTACGTTATAATTACATTCAAGCATATTCAAACCAATCTTTTCTATCCGTGTATTATTTTAACATTTTCATTGTAAATTTGATATGATTTCATATTATACTTACATTTTTTTAGCACGAAAGTAATGTAATTTTAAATTAAAATTGACAGTTTTACAAAAAAAAAAAAACACATATCAATATGATATTTTTTCATATCAATTTTGATATTTTTATTGTTGGACGAGTTTTGTAAATAAATCATGTTATTTTAACGATGATGTTTACAATTTTTTGTTTCGGTATACCAAACTTAATTTTTTAATTATTTATTACAGGGACTAAAGCCATTTGGAATATCGGTTCCGGTTCATGTTTCATGATTTTTAAAATTGTGGTTTTGATTCCGGTTATAACCAAAAAATTAAATGAGTTTCGATTCTGGTTCCATACATTTTTTAATAACGGTTTCAAACGGTTTTTAATAACGGTTTCTTTGCCTTCCCTGACAGGGACAATAATATATGTTCTGGTTCCGAGATATTTAAAATAGCGGTTCCGATTCCAACCAGAACAAATATATGGGTTCCGATTCAAGATCCGGTTCCACACATTTTAATTAACGATTCCGATCTAAACGGTTCCGGTATTATTTTTCACGTTTCGCCTGCTTTTTTTTATGTTTTTCCGTGTTTTGTCGTGTTTTCCGTGTTTATTCGTGTCTTTTTAAATCCCGTGCTTTATCGTGCTACTCGTGCGTGCCTGTAAATTTATTCGTCGGGCTCGTGCTCGTAGGCGTGCCCGTGCCATCAAAAACAGGCTCATATCTAATTTGTGGTTGACAAAATTTCATAAAAAAAAAATTGCGGGCACATCTTAGCGCTTTTTAATATAAGCTTATGTAATATAAATCCGTTTGCGTGCTTCACTTTTAATGAAAGCCGTCAAAGATAGAGGTTACGCTCTATTGGTTCAAAATTATAATGATTGGTTATTTACAAAAAATCTATTGAATAAGTGAAATTACTTTTTTATGACATAATATTTCAATATATTTCAGTTTAAAATCATATAATTAAGTATATAACGAAACAATTATTTTGAAAAATTGAGATGTTTTGAACATTTTAGACGAAATTTAAATTTTAAAGTTCTCCTGTAATTTTGATACTAGGGGCACATTCAAGTGACATACCTTAAAATCATTACATTATTTTGCAACAAAAAAACAATCAAACCAACAATTCCTCGAAAGCTGCTCCTTACATGTTCCATAATAGCAAAATTGTAATTTTTTTAGATTTTCAGCGCACATACCGTGGAATAGATTCGGTTATATGATAAATTACGATGAGGAATTATGTTTTTATGATCAAGAATAACATAATGTATCAAACATAGTTTAATCCGTCTAATGTAAATGAAATCTTAAAAGTTATTTAGAGGATATTGTGATTTTTTGTACAATTAAGCCTAAAATTAACATTTAAAGTGCTCATGTATTCTAAATCTTAGGGGCATATTCACGCGACATACCTTAAAATCTTTGTTCTTGTAATATCTGTTCATAAAAATTGTAAATTAGCGATTTCTCGAAAACCGCACTTGACACAGTCGATAATATGTCAGAAAACATGGTTCTAGCGTATGTTAAAAATGTTGTTTTCTCAATCAAAAATGATTGATCAATTATAATGAAACGCATCTTATATATTTTTATACCGTATACTAAGAGTGAAAGGGTATATTATGTTTGGTACGCCATTTGTAACTCCCAGAAGGAAGCATTTCCGATATGGAAAAGTATTTATATTCTTGAACAGCATGATCTCCTGAGTCGATTTAGTGTTGTCCGTCTGTCTGTTGAAATCCCAATTACTTAAAAAATTGAAGATTTAAATGAATGGAACTCATAATTTAGAATATATACCCACGTAGTATGTGCGAAAATCGGTTCATTGTGACCTGTGATTTGACCATTTATATTCAAATACCTCACATAAAATTTACATCTGCAGATCAATTTTACTGCAGATCAATTTTACACCTACCCAGTTGTAAATATGGGTATCAAATGAATGGAAATTCTTCAGCGATTGAAAGTTTGTAGTTATTTACAAGATTCGTATACCCTGGGCTCTAATCACGTAACTTAAAAACGATCGTCGTCGAAACGATAGTCATAAAATTCTATGGTTTTTGCCTCACTAAGACCATCGTTTAAACGATATCGTTATACGATTATCGTCATACGTAATTAGAGCCCTGGTGACCTATATTCCACTCTGTATAGTCGGGTTAGATCGTCTATAATTTTGATACTCCTGACTATCCTAACTATGTTATTATAACACCTACTTTCAAATTTTCCATGTGATCTAACATTCCCAACTGGTTCTGTATTCGGGTATTAGCTAGCGATTGTATTAATTTGTAGCGATATCTGGAAAGCTGTAGCAATAGTATATATGTAAATTAATTAATGCAAAATAACATAAATATTGGCAGAAAAGTTTCAGCAAATTAATTATAAAATTCGCCAAAGTGGCGCAGTTTTCACAAAAAATATAAACAAATTCGGTCACACTTTTACCCTTGCATTCGCAGTACCGTTATATAAAGATGAGTTGAATTTTTTCGAAAACTTATAATGTTTAATCACATAAATATATTTAACTTCCATAATTCTTTTTTGTTTAAACAAATAAAAAAATGCATTTTTTTAGGTTTTGGCAAGGAAAAAGTGAAAATGGGACACTGTGCATACCTAGAAATTTTCCGGCGTATTCGTGTCAAAAGACCTGGAATTCTGAATGTATAGGGGACTGAAACGACAACGAGTTCCTGCGGAGCGCCAGTGCAGAACACGGCCTCCCCAACACACTTTTTTTTACATCGGACGAAGTACTTTTCTTCAGATTTGGAGCTGCTATTATATCGCAGCAACCCTAAATTATCGAAATACCATATCAAATAAAAACTGAATAAAAAAAATATATGAAAAAAAATAAAACATTTAAAAAATATACATATTGTTACGAAAATTCAGTCTACGGAAAACTGTCCAATAAGTTCGTATCTCTGGATTCTGTACAAAATGAAAACACTCTTATGTTTGGTTTAAATTATAACAAATAACTATATTAATTCACTTTAATAAACAACTTCACTAATAACAAATTCTAACAACTGCTGCATGTCCACTATTTAACTTGACATTGTTCTCACAGGAGACGTACTCGACCACTTTCCAATTACAACTGAAGTGCTGTGCCTCAGATGAGGCGCCCTTATATACTGTTCGACACGTTTCGACATGTTTCGAGAACCTTCTCGTTTCGTAAATGACGCATGCTATTGGTATCTCATTCGCACTTATGTGTTTTTAATGCGCTTTTATTCTATGACTATCGCACATTGCCTCAGTTCGCTGAATGATCTTCCGCCTTTTTCTAACACATTGTTTCTTGCGTCTCATTTACTCTTACAATTACCTCTTTTCGCAAAACTGCCCTCCAAGATTCAATCACAATCACGCGTGATCACCCGTGATTCACGTGAATCACGCTAAATCACGTTTTTTTGCTATTGTTTTCAGAATGCATAAAAATACATATTTCATTTGTAATGTTGGTGAGATTGGTCGACCGAGCGTGGCACCTCGAATATAACCTACATCTTTAAAACCCAATAATGATGTTATGATGTTAGGGATTTTAATAAAATATATTTCAATTTTTAACGGAGATGAAAATGTGAAAGACATTTGATGTGCTTTTCATGTAAAAACGTAAAAATTGCCTTGAAGAATAATTCACCGTTGAACAATTTGTGTAAAATCTTTGAGAATTGTCTCTGGAAAAATTATCTGTGGAAAAGAATTATCAATAAAAAATAGTTCGGAGTAGAATTTACCAGGGATGAATTGACTTTGGGAAAACTATTTTTGAAGCGATTTTTTTTTGGTTACTACATTTGTAACTCGAATAAAAACGGGATTTCATTTATTTTTGATGAGATTTCATTTATTTTTAAGATTTTAAATGTTAAATTGATATGATTTCATACACGCTGCAAAAAAAAGGGCTCTACCAAACATAATTTTGCAGGCATTACATATATCTTTGGAGCTTTATGCAAACAAAAGTATTATTTCATTGCCGAACATTATTATAATAACAGCCAAACATATTTTTGTTTTCCTTCAAACATATTTATGTTCAGAATTTATAATTTTCGGCGATCTTGCAAACATATATATGTTTTAATGTGAAAAACATTTTATTTACATGTAAACATATATATGCTTACATTTAATTTTATGTAAAAATAGTAAATTTAGTGCTAATATCTTCTTTACACAATATTCGATTTTTCCCTATTTTTAAATTACATTATTTTTATTTATATTATTAATTTTATTTTTATTACACATATTTTATTTATACCTAATAATTTTAATTCCATCTATTGTTCCTATTTTGAGTTCAGTACATTACGAATGAATTGGAAATTTCACAAACAGCCACTATCTGGTATTAACACTAATTGGCGGTACTTAAACAAATTCTTCCACCAAAATGAACTTTTGAACTATATGAAAAGTATTAATGTGAGTGTTACTAAGTGCTAAAAGTAGGCAGCGCTGTTATTTAATTGTGATATCGTAATGCCAAACATACATGTAATCAAAATAATGCTATTATTTTTAAATTCGTTGTCACCCAGTAACAATCACGAATAACCAAATACATATAATTCAAAGAACCTTTTATTTACGTTGGGTGTGTTAAGCGGAAATATCAAACATACACATATTAATATCTGATGAAAAATATATATTTCTACAGAAACATTAATATAGTAAATTCATGTAAATCCGCGATTAAAGCAATTTATGTTTAAATATCGTATAATAATAATATTTCAATCTGAACAAAATAATAATACAATTCAATTATAATGTAATTAGATATTACTCCCAATATTTATATGATGATTTCAAATTACGTTATAATTACATTCAAGCATATTCAAACCAATCTTTTCTATCCGTGTATTATTTTAACATTTTCATTGTAAATTTGATATGATTTCATATTATACTTACATTTTTTTAGCACGAAAGTAATGTAATTTTAAATTAAAATTGACAGTTTTACAAAAAAAAAAAAACACATATCAATATGATATTTTTTCATATCAATTTTGATATTTTTAATGTTGGACGAGTTTTGTAAATAAATCATGTTATTTTAACGATGATGTTTACAATTTTTTGTTTCGGTATACCAAACTTAATTTTTTAATTATTTATTACAGGGACTAAAGCCATTTGGAATATCGGTTCCGGTTCATGTTTCAAGATTTTTAAAATTGTGGTTTTGATTCCGGTTATAACCAAAAAATTAAATGAGTTTCGATTCTGGTTCCATACATTTTTTAATAACGGTTTCAATTCCGACTCTTTGCCTTCCCTGACAGGGACAATAATATATGTTCTGGTTCCGAGATATTTAAAATAGCGGTTCCGATTCCAACCAGAACAAATATATGGGTTCCGATTCAAGATCCGGTTCCACACATTTTAATTAACGATTCCGATCTAAACGGTTCCGGTATTATTTTTCACGTTTCGCCTGCTTTTTTTATGTTTTTCCGTGTTTTGTCGTGTTTTCCGTGTTTATTCGTGTCTTTTTAAATCCCGTGCTTTATCGTGCTACTCGTGCGTGCCTGTAAATTTATTCGTCGGGCTCGTGCTCGTCGGCGTGCCCGTGCCATCAAAAACAGGCTCATATCTAATTTGTGGTTGACAAAATTTCATAAAAAAAAATTGCGGGCACATCTTAGCGCTTTTTAATATAAGCTTATGTAATATAAATCCGTTTGCGTGCTTCACTTTTAATGAAAGCCGTCAAAGATAGAGGTTGCGCTCTATTGGTTCAAAATTATAATGATTGGTTATTTACAAAAAATCTATTGAATAAGTGAAATAACTTTTTTATGACATAATATTTCAATATATTTCAGTTTAAAATCATATAATTAAGTATATAACGAAACAATTATTTTGAAAAATTGAGATGTTTTGAACATTTTAGACGAAATTTAAATTTTAAAGTTCTCCTGTAATTTCGATACTAGGGGCACATTCAAGTGACATACCTTAAAATCATTACATTATGTTGCAACAAAAAAACAATCAAACCAACAATTCCTCGAAAGCTGCTCCTTACATGTTCCATAATAGCAAAATTGTAATTTTTTTAGATTTTCAGCGCACATACCGTGGAATAGATTCGGTTATATTATAAATTACGATGAGGAATTATGTTTTTATGATCAAGAATAACATAATGTATCAAACATAGTTTAATCCGCCTAATGTAAATGAAATCTTAAAAGTTATTTAGAGGATATTGTGATTTTTTGTACAATTAAGCCTAAAATTAACATTTAAAGTGCTCATGTATTCTAAATCTTAGGGGCATATTCACGCGACATACCTTAAAATCTTTGTTCTTGTAATATCTGTTCATAAAAATTGTAAATTAGCGATTTCTCGAAAACCGCACTTGACACAGTCGATAATATGTCAGAAAACATGGTTCTAGCGTATGTTAAAAATGTTGTTTTTTCAATCAAAAATGATTGATCAATTATAATGAAACGCATTGAATTTTTAAATGAACTCGTGACATAACTGATCACAAGCCAATGTCCAGCCAAATTCAGATGAAATTGTAGATGTGTTTTAGAAAAAAGGTCTTTTTCGGGAAAATCACGTTTTTTTCAAAATTTCTATCGTGTCCTTTTTTGTTGGTGTTACACACTTGTGGTGTCACATGTCATATCATAAAATCTTTATATTTACGTCGTCTATTAAAAATAAGATACAAAAAGATACATTAGATACCAGCCGCGTCTTATATATTTTTATACCGTTCACTAAGAGTGAAAGGGTATATTATGTTTGGTACGCCATTTGTAACTCCCAGAAGGAAGCATCTCCGATATGGAAAAGAATATAAATCTTGAACAGCATGATCTCCTGAGTCGATTTAGTGATGTCCGTCCGTCTGTTGAAATCCCAATTACTTAAAAAATTGAAGAGTTAAATGAATGAAACTCATAATTTAGAATATATACCCACGTAGTATGTGCGAAAATCGGTTCATTGTGACCTGTGATTTGACCATTTATATTCAAATACCTCACATAAAATTTACATCTGCAGATCAATTTTACTGTATGTACGTGCTTAGGTAAATTTATATAAATATAAATATATATATATATATAAATATATATATATATAGATATATATATATATATATATATATATATATATATATATATATATATATATACATATATACATATATATATATATATATATATATATATATATATATATATATATATATATATATATATATCTATATATTGACATCATGCTCAAAAATAATGTTTTCCGCCGAAACGAATTGTGATTCCCAAAAAATTAAATTCGGTATACCTACCCAGTTGTAAATATGGGTATCAAATGAATGGAAATTCTTCAGAGATTGAAAGTTTGTAGTTATTTACAGGATTCGTATACCCTGGGCTCTAATCACGTAACTTAAAAACGATCGTCGTCGAAACGATAGTCATAAAATTCTATGGTTTTTGCCTCACTAAGACCATCGTCTAAACGATATCGTTATACGATTATCGTCATACGTAATTAGAGCCCTGGTGACCTATATACCACTCTGTATAAATACCTACACGTATGTGTAGGGTATTTATAGTCGGGTTAGATCGTCTATAATTTTGATAATCCTGACTATCCTAACTATGTTATTATAACACCTACTTTAAAATTTCCCATGTGATCTAACATTCCCAACTGGTTCTGTATTCGGGTATTAGCTAGCGATTGTATTAATTTGTAGCGATATCTGGAAAGCCGTAGCAATAGTATATATGTAAATTAATTAATGCAAAATAACATAAATATTGGCAGAAAAGTTTCAGCAAATTAATTATAAAATTCGCCAAAGTGGCACAGTTTTCACAAAATACATAAACAAATTCGTTCACACTTCTACCCTTGCATTCGCAGTACCGTTATATAAAGAGTTGAATTTTTTCGAAAATTTATAATGTTTAATTATAAAATATATTTATATACTTCCATAATTTTTTTTTGTTTAAAGAAATAATAAAATGCATTTTTTTAGGTTTTGGCAAGGTAAAAGTGAAAATGGGACACTGTGCATACCTAGAAATTTTCCGGCGTATTCGTGTCAATCGACCTGGATAGGGGACTGAACGACAACGAGTTCCTGCGGAGCGCCAGTGCAGAACACGGCCTCCCCAACACACTTTTTTTTACATCGGACGAAGTACTTTTCTTCAGATTTGGAGCTCCTCTTATATCGCAGCAACCCTATATTATCGAAATACCATATCAAATAAAAACTGAATAAAAAAAATATATGAAAAAAAATAAAACATTTAAAAAATATACATATTGTTACGAAAATTCAGTCTACGGAAAACTGTCCAATAAGTTCGTATCTCTGGATTCTGTACAAAATGAAAACACTCTTATGTTTGGTTTAAATTATAACAAATAACTATATTAATTCACTTTAATAAACAACTTCACTAATAACAAATTCTAACAACTGCTGCATGTCCACTATTTAACTTGACATTGTTCTCACAGGAGACGTACTCGACCACTTTCCAATTACAACTGAAGTGCTGTGCCTCAGATGAGGCGCCCTTATATACTGTTCGACACGTTTCGACATGTTTCGAGCACCTTCTCGTTTCATAAATGACGCATGCTATTGGTATCTCATTCGCACTTATGTGTTTTTAATGCGCTTTTATTCTATGACTATCGCACATTGCCTCAGTTCGCTGAATGATCTTCCGCCTTTTTCTAACACATTGTTTCTTGCGTCTCATTTACTCTTGCACAGTGGAGCAAATTACCTCTTTTTGCAAAACTGCCCTCCAAGATTCAATCACAATCACACGTGATCACCCGTGATTCACGTGTTTTCAGAATGCATAAAAATACATATTTCATTTGTAATGTTGGTGAGATTGGTCGACCGAGCGTGTCACCTCGAATATAACCTACATCTTTAAAACCCAATAATGATGTTATGATGTTAGGGATTTTAATAAAATATATTTCAATTTTTAACGGAGATGAAAATGTGAAAGACATTTGATGTGCTTTTCATGTAAAAACGTAAAAATTGCCTTGAAGAATAATTCACCGTTGAACAATTTGTGTAAAATCTTTGAGAATTGTCTCTGGAAAAATTATCTGTGGAAAAGAATTATCAATAAAAAATAGTTCGGAGTAGAATTTACCAGGGATGAATTGACTTTGGGAAAACTATTTTTGAAGCGATTTTTTTTTGGTTACTACATTTGTAACTCGAATAAAAACGGGACCCCACACGAACCCCTGGAACATATTAAACTTAATAAACAAAAGGAAGTAAATACAGAGTTATCATGTATAGTTGAAATTGAAAATTCACCTTTTTTCAAAAATGAGAAAAAAAATTTAGAAATATAGAAATATTTCCATGAACGGTCATATGAAACCAAGCAAAAACTATTTACATGACCCCACAAAAATTGACTAGCCCATACTAAGTACGTCCGGTTTGCAGGGGTTAGATTAATTCTTGGATGAAACCTTGCAACTTATTCTGAGTTGAGTGGGTATATGACGGTTGTTTTTGAGTCTACTCACACTCACTCACAATCACGTGAGCAAAATTAGGATTCAATCACAATCACGCGTGATTCACGTGAATCACGCTGAATCACGCTCACATGCCCATCTTTATGCTCAAGTGACCTCCGTTGAATCCACAATGGCATTTCAGTACTAACGCTTTTATGTTTGACTTGGGAACAACAACCAAATTTCGAGCAGATCTGCCATTTTCGGTTTCACATACGGTACAAACAACCATTTTGTAGCTTCATTCCCATCTCTATGCTCAAGTGACCTCCGTTGAATCCACAATGGCATTACAGTACTAACGCTTTTATGTTTGACTTGGGAACAACAACCAAATTTCATGCAGATCAGCCATTTTCGGTTTCACATACGGTACTGTAACGAACCTTTTTCTTCTCTAGCCGGGGTATATCTCGTCGGTGTCCAGGGTTCGTGTACAAACAATGAGTTAATGTTTTATTATTTTTTTATTTACTTTTATTTTTATTTGACATTTAACATATTTTCTTAAACTTATCTATTAAATTTCGGAGGAGTATTTATAATCCGTTGTTGTTCTCGCGAAAGGCAGTTTTAGAGCGTGTACCCGTCGATGGTCACTGTACGTTCTGTTAATTGAGTGAGATGCGCTGCATCTGCTCGCTATCGGTCACTGTTTAGCACCCGTCACAGAGAGGTTAGTGTATTGCACCTTGCTCTCACCGCCCACTGTACGCTCTGTCTGCTAACCGTCACGTAGAGTTCAGTGTATTGCACCTTGCTCTCACCGCCCACTGTACGGTCTGTTAATTGAGTGAAATGCGATGCATCTACTCGCTGTCGGTCACTGTTATAAACCGTCATAGAGAGGTCAGTGTATAGCACCTTGCTCTCGTCGCTCACTGTACGTTCTGTTAATTGAGTGAGATGCGCTGCATCTACTCACTATCGGTCACTGTTTAGCACCCGTCACAGAGAGGTTAGTGTATTACACCTTGCTCTCATCGCCTACTGTACGGTCTGTCTGCTAACCGTCACGTAGAGTTCAGTGTATTGCACCTTGCTCTCACCGCCCACTGTACGCTCTGTCTGCTAACCGTCACGGAGAGTTCAGTGTATAGCACCTTGCTCTCACCGCCCACTGTACGGTCTGTTAATTGAGTGAAATGCGCTGCATCTACTCGCTGTCGGTCACTGTTTGGCACCCGTCACAGAGAGGTCAGTGTATTACACCTTGCTCTCATCGCCTACTGTACGGTCTGTCTGCTAACCGTCACGTAGAGTTCAGTGTATTACACCTTGCTCTCACCGCCCACTGTACGCTCTGTCTGCTAACCGTCACGGAGAGTTCAGTGTATAGCACCTTGCTCTCACCGCCCACTGTACGGTCTGTTAATTGAGTGAAATGCGCTGCATCTACTCGCTGTCGGTCACTGTTTAGCACCCGTCACAGAGAGGTCAGTGTATTACACCTTGCTCTCATCGCCTACTGTACGGTCTGTCTTAGGAGTGAAATGCACTGCATCTACTCCCCGTTGGTTACTGTCGTGGTATAATTATATTTCACAAGTAACTTACGACCGACTGCTGTGGCTGCAAATGGTTGACTGCACTCCGGACTACGGCTGGTTCGCTTAAACAGTGCGCGCACGACTGACTGACTGCTTGTTTTGCGGCGCTCTTTTTATAGGCGATCGTTGTGAGCTTTCAACGAAAGCTCTATTCAACTTGACGAAGTGTATCAGCTGTTGGTGCTTGCCAACAGTCGTTCAGTTGTAGGTTGCATTTTTAATAATGGTATTACTAGTACTTATTTACTACTTAAGGTTTTAAGTGTAAATTAATTACTTTTATTTATTATTTAGTAATTGTACATGTTAAAGATGTGGGCGGAAATGAGGCACGATTTCCTTCCTCACATATCCCCTCCACTTCCGTGAGGAAATACATTGTAAGGGTGTCAGCTCGCGTAAACCGAACGAGAACACTGTTCGAAGTCGTCTGCGCTGCTGGTTCCACTTCTGAAGTTGACGGTGATGTGAAAATCGTTCGATTCGGGATTGTCGTCGTCGATGTCATCGTGGCTGGGATGATGGATGATGTCTTCGGTGACACCACTGCTAGCTACGTTGTTATCGTGGTCTGCGTTGTCATCGGTGGAACTGCTGTCGCTGCTGAGGTTGACGACGTTGTTGACGATGGCGTGAACTCGATAATTTCAGCGTTCACGTCGTTTTTCAAATTGTTGTTTGATAATTCTATAGGAGAGGGAGATAAAACAATTAGTTTAGCTGTGGTAAAGTGTTATTGTCGTCCGTCATGTCCTGGGATGAGGAATGGTGGAAGGATTTTATCGCGCTTAGGTGTGCAGTTCGAATACGGGGGTCTCCGTCTTTCTTTAATTGGGCGATGACAGGTGATTTGAAGCCCACTACTAAATATGGTCCATCGAACTTGGGGGCTAGCTTCGCAGCAAAACTATCCAATGCTTTCGACAAGGGGTGTTGTCGAACAAGTACGAGCTGTCCAATGCGGGGTGTCCAACGGCGTCTACGCAGATTATAATGCCGTGCTTGCTTACTTGCGGCTCGAGTTAGATTGTGTCGCACGATGGTGAATATTTCTTGAAGTTGTTTTGCTCTCTCATCAGGATCCTGATTATTTGTACCTGTGCCTAAAGTAACTTCGTCGTATAACGCCTTGGGTAACCTTGGTTCCCTACCCTGCGTTAGGTATGCTGGGCTGTAACCTGTGGTGTCGGATACGCTGGAATTGATGGCCAGGGATATTTCCGGTAGATTCTCATCCGTCCGGTTGACTCTCTCCGTCGGGTTCTCCTGCGGAGTATAAGGAGCGGTAAATTGTTGTCGTACCCCGACTTCATCTAAGTAACGTTTGAAAATTCTGCTTCTGAATTGGGTGCCGTTGTCCGTGATGATAACTTTCGGCACGCCGTATCTGGATAATATTCGCTCTCGGAATGATTTCACAAGGCTCTCGGCTGTGGCCTTTCGTAGCGGAACTAATTCTGTCCATTTAGAAAAACGATCAAAGAAGACTAATAACATAGTGTTGCCATGTATTGACCGTGGTAGGGGCCCAACAAAATCAGCACACAATGTTGCCCATGGCTCCTCCGGAATTTGTATGAGCATTTCACCTGCGGGTCGTTGTTGGCTCACCTTATATCGTTGGCAGGATTCGCCTTTCTGTACGTAGCGGCGAATATCCCTAAACATACCAGGCCAATAATACCTGTTAGCTATCCTAGTAATTATTTTTCGTATCCCTAACTGCCCCGCGCTAGGGTTGTCGTGGTTTTCGCACATGACTCGATTTCGTAGACTTACAGGAACGCAAAGTTTCCATGATACGCCGTCCTCGTCGCTTGCATTTCTTGGCAGATGACGGTATAATTGTCCGTCGATAGTTGTGTAATCCGGGAACTTTTCTGGGTTCATTTTGATGTCATTCGCCTTCTTCTTCAACCAGGAACATTCGGGGTTCTCCACGTTATGCACCGTGGCTCGCTGGAGAGTGTCCTGTGGCTGCCGTGATAAAGTATCTGCAACTACGTTTAATTTGCCTTTTCTATATTGCACCGTGAAGTTGAACTGCTGCAACTCGAGTGCCCATCTCGCAATACGTCCGGACGGACTTTCAATGGAATTCAACCATTTTAAAGATAAATGGTCTGTGGTGACGATGATTTTATAACCTTCTAAATAAGGACGTATTTTCCGAATACCCCATACTATAGCCAGGCATTCTTTTTCTGTAGGCGAGTAGTTTTTCTCCGCTTTATTCAGGTGGCGGCTCGCGTATGCTATAACCCGCTCGGATCCCTCGATGACTTGAGTGAGCACCACTCCTAGGCCATAGTCGCTAGCGTCGGTCTGTAGACTAAATGTTTGAGTAAAGTCGGGACATGCCAAAACTGGTGCTTCGGTGAGTTTCAATTTAAGTTTTTCGAATGATTTTTGTTGTATTTCGGCCCACTTCCAATGCTTTCCCCGTACGTTTTGGGGCGGCTGAAGTTCACGAATGGCGGCTATTTTGTCGGGATCCGTTCGGATGCCTTCGCTTGTAACGACGTGACCTAAATATTTAAATTGTGTTTTAAAGAACTCACATTTTTCTGGGTTTAACTTCGGGTTGGCCGCGCGAAGTCGCCGGAACACTTCTTGTAGATTGCGTTGATGTCCAGCGAAGGTTGTGCCGGTAACCACGATGTCATCGAGATAAGCAAACGCGAAGGGCTCCATCTCCGGGCCAATGATACCGTCGAGGGCACGTTGGAACGTCGCTGGTGCCGAGTGTAAACCAAAAGGCATAACGCGCCATTGGTAAAGACCGCGGCCTGGTACCGTGAACGCCGTATATTTTCTGCTTTCTGCCTCCATTGGTATTTGCCAATATCCACCTCGTAGATCAAGACTGCTTACGTATTTGGCATTTCGTAATTTGTCCAGGATATGCGTAATACGGGGTAGAGGATATGCGTCGGGCACTGACCTACTGCCATTACTATCTTGTGTTCAGTTATAGTTGTTGTTCCTTGGAGATTCGCAAACTGTTTTAATTCCCTATCCAAAAATGTTTGTATTTGTTGTTGCTCGTTGTTAATATTCTGTCTGTTGCCCAAATCTCGTCTTTGTGTGACCACCATGCACTTGGGTGTCACTTTCCTTGATTTTGAAGTCCGGGTTAACTTTACAGTTTCACCTCCGCAGCTAAATGTTGCACAGACCTCCATGCAGAAATCTAAGCCTAAGATCACGTCTTCAGTTGAGTCTGGCATCACCAGGAATAGAAAACTGCGATTGATATTTCCCATGTGTACTGAGATTTTGACCGCTTGATTTAACAGTCTCGTAGTACCGTCTGCTAGGGTGACATCAGCGTCAACTGCTATAAATTTCCAATTTTTTCCTATTTCATGTAAAAATGACTTGTTGATGAAACTTTTAGTTGCTCCCGTGTCGAAGGTTGCTATGGTCGGAATACCATTTAGGGTGAGGTGTGCAAAAATGTGACTGTTGTTGAATTGTAGTAGGTTTACTGTTGGCGAGGGTTGTTCCTCCGGAAACCCGCTATTGTTTCCAGACTGACATATACAACACATGCCTGTCCTGATTCCGCGACGTCCACAATTCCAACAGAATAATACCTGTTCGTTTTGGCACGAAATAGACGGATGTCCCTCCTGTCCACAATTTTGACAAGATGTCTGAACGTTGATAAGACTATGCCGCCCTTGTGAGACCATACGATGTTGTTCGCATCGTCTGCGTGGAGTCGGAGGGCGCTCTTGCTCGCGTATATTTTCTAGATCCTCGGCCAAGGACGACAGCTCTTCCAATGTGTTAAAATCTTTTCTGCGGACGTACAACTGGTAGTCTGGTTGTAGATTTTTGTAGATCCTGTCTACCTTTTGTTCTTCGGTGTAGTCCACATGATGCATTAAACCTTGTAATGCCAGCATGTAGTCCTTGAAGGACTCCTTAGGATGCTGGTGCCGCTGTCTAATTTCGTCATCCATTCTTTCGAAATAACGGCCTCGTAGGAAAAATTTGAGAAAATCTTGTTTAAAAGTGGACCACGTCGCCCAATATTTATTATTGTATCGATACCATACGAGTGCCCTGCCCTTTAGCAGTTCCGGCATAGTCCGCGGCAAACAGTCTATGTTGATGTTGTAAATTTCGGCCAATTCCTCTGCTCTCTCGACAAATATTAGAGGATCCTTGCCACCATCAAACTGAAGGGACCACTTGCGTATGCTTTCCATAACAAAATGTTCATTACGTCCTGGCAAAGGGTGTTCTGCCGTCATATGAGTTGTCATTTCGTCGCCTCCCGATGTCTTTGCATGTTTTGCAGCTTCTGGTGCACCACTTTTGATTGTTGGTAACATTGTTGTTTTCGTAAAATGCAAACATGTACAATCAGGTTTTTATTTTATTTATTTATTTTATTTATTTATTTTTTTCACAGTACTAGGACACTAATTGTGTTCACGCGCACAATACATATATTTATCCTTCGTTATGGGTTAAAAATGTTTTATACTTTTACTTTTTATGGTATTGTAGTTTTTACTTTTATTTGGACCGAAGTCCCTGCTCGGGCGCCATTGTAACGAACCTTTTTCTTCTCTAGCCGGGGTATATCTCTCCGGTGTCCAGGGTTCGTGTACAAACAATGAGTTAATGTTTTATTATTTTTTTTATTTACTTTTATTTTTATTTGACATTTAACATATTTTCTTAAACTTATCTATTAAATTTCGGAGGAGTATTTATAATCCGTTGTTGTTCTCGCGAAAGGCAGTTTTGGAGCGTGTACCCGTCGATGGTCACTGTACGTTCTGTTAATTGAGTGAGATGCGCTGCATCTACTCGCTATCGGTCACTGTTTAGCACCCGTCACAGAGCGGTTAGTGTATTGCACCTTGCTCTCACCGCCCACTGTACGCTCTGTCTGCTAACCGTCACGTAGAGTTCAGTGTATTGCACCTTGCTCTCACCGCCCACTGTACGGTCTGTTAATTGAGTGAAATGCGATGCATCTACTCGCTGTCGGTCACTGATATCAACCGTCACAGAGAGGTCAGTGTATAGCACCTTGCTCTCGTCGCTCACTGTACGTTCTGTTAATTGAGTGAGATGCGCTGCATCTACTCACTATCGGTCACTGTTTAGCACCCGTCACAGAGAGGTTAGTGTATTACACCTTGCTCTCATCGCCTACTGTACGGTCTGTCTGCTAACCGTCACGTAGAGTTCAGTGTATTGCACCTTGCTCTCACCGCCCACTGTACGCTCTGTCTGCTAACCGTCACGGAGAGTTCAGTGTATAGCACCTTGCTCTCACCGCCCACTGTACGGTCTGTTAATTGAGTGAAATGCGCTGCATCTACTCGCTGTCGGTCACTGTTTAGCACCCGTCACAGAGAGGTCAGTGTATTACACCTTGCTCTCATCGCCTACTGTACGGTCTGTCTTAGGAGTGAAATGCACTGCATCTACTCCCCGTTGGTTACTGTCGTGGTATAATTATATTTCACAAGTAACTTACGACCGACTGCTGTGGCTGCTAATTGTTGACTGCACTCCGGACTACGGCTGGTTCGCTTAAACTGTGCGCGCACGACTGACTGACTGCTTGTGTTGCGGAGCTCTTTGGTCAAATATATATTGACATCATGCTCAAATACATGATAATAATGTTTTCCGGCGAAAAGACTTGTGGTTCACAAAAAAAAAAATCGAAATTCGGTACACCTACCCATTTGTAAATATGGGTATCAAATGAATGGAAATTCTTCAGCGATTGAATGTTTGTAGTTATTTTCAGGATTCGTATACCCTGGTGACCTATATATCACTTTGAATGGTAACCACACATATGTGTAGGGTATTTATAGTCGGCTTAGACCGACTATAATTTTGATAATCCTAACTATCATAATTACACCTACTTTAAAATTTCCCATGTGATCTAACCTTCCCAACTGGTTAATAATGGTATTACTAGTACTTATTTACTACTTAAGGTTTTAAGTGTAAATTAATTACTTTTATTTATTATTTAGTAATTGTACATGTTAAAGATGTGGGCGGAAATGAGGCACGATTTCCGTCCTCACAGTACAAACAACCATTTTGTAGCTTCAGGATTTGCCACTGCGCCCTGCTTATTGGATTGTTGGATGCTTACTCTTTCCATAATGGATTACTTTGTTGTTCCTTGAACGTCCTTATTTTTTCGATGTCGGTATCGTTTTTTGATCATTTCGTATTTGCTCTAGACTCCATTGATCATCTGACACGACAGGTAATGAACGAATGTGAATTATGTTCGTTTTTTCCTCTTCTCTCGGGCACTCTCCGGAATCTATTGTACACAATCGTGCCGACATAGTGCCTGAATTTCCCCGATGGCCCCTGGTGTTATTTTTGCCATCCTCAGGTCTCTTTTCTGGTCAGGCATGTTAAACACGCGGCCCGCCAACCGCTCATCTGCGGCCCGCGAAGACTTTTTAAATAATATATAATAATATAAAAAATGTATTTTTATGAATTGATTTTTTTTCAGGCGTTGAAATAATTACGCGGTGCGACACCACAAATATACAAGAACTCCGACCAATATTTTTGGATAGGTATCGAAAATCAATGAATAACCTCATTTACAGAATGTCTTTATAACTTCGAGTTTTTTTTAATTTTGCACTTCTGTGTGCAAATTCATATTTTCCTACCTTGAGTTACTTATGTAATTAAAACTCAGCATCTACGTAAGTTATTTTAAAAGTGTATAACTTTTTGAAAAACCAACACATTTAGGTTGTTCAAAAAACTTTTTAATTTATTAAAATAAGTTTAAAAAATCTGAGTTATAGGTCATTATACGACAAAACAATTTAAATTTGAATACATTTTTCAATTTTGAAAATCGTTAAAAAATCATCTAACAAGACAATCCACACATTTTTGCAGTTTAAAAGTAAATTCAATTACCTTATCATAACTTTTGCATTTATTAAAATTTAACATGAAACAACAAAGTTATGATCGATTAAATCATTGTCCTTTAAATAATAAAATGTTTTAACCGAGTCAAGTCTACTATGAGATTTAAAGCTCTTTGATTTTGGTTAACTTTTTTATGCAAGGGTCAATTGAAATGTTTTGGTAGATTAATTTTTAATTTTTTAAAAAATGGACAAAAAGAAAACACTTTTGTGGGTTGTTCATATTAAAATATCTGTTGATCGAAATATGCTATAAACCTAGGTGTCATTTTAAAGCTAATTAAATATAATATATAATCTTTTGGCACTACAGCTCTATAAGAACTTAGGCCGAGCTCTCTCACCATTTTGAGCTGTGCGTATTATATTTGTACTCAAAGTGGTGGGACCTACAGTTTATTACCGAATCTGAACGGCGGGTGAGAGCTTTTCCATTGGCAATTTTTTACTCTCGTAGGTTTGCCATTTACTGATAGAAAAAATGTTTCTATGAAAAGATGTTGTTAGCCCCAGTCCAGGCTTGAACCGGGGACCTATCGGCTCGCAGTCCAACGCACTAACCACTGAGCTACCGCGGCTAATTAAATATGCATTTGAAAAATTTAAATTATATCTCCTCTGCCTGGACATGTGGTAATTATTCTCGCAATTCAAATTATATGTCTTTAAAATGGACCTTTTGAAAAATCCTAAATTTTTGTTGATTTATTATGAAAATTCGTGCTAAATTTCCAGAAAAACATCCAATTTCGAAAATTTGCAAAAAATTGGCTATACAGAAGAATTAGATAAAATTTAATGAAACTATTTTTATTTTCCCCAAATTTGGGGATGAGTAATATTTCCATACATAAAATACATACAAATTTGGAAAATGTATTATTAATTTTACTCCGTCAAAATACCATCATAAAATTTGACACAAATATTCATAACAAATCAATAAAAAATTTACGATTTTTTCAGAATTTTCAAAAGAGTCCTTTTTAAGGACATCCAAATATAAGTGCAAGGATAATTACCACATGTCTAGGCAAAGTAGATATAACTATAAATTTTCAAAAGCATATTATATTAGCTTTAAAATAACACTTCGACGGGTTTTATAGCATATCTCGATCAATAGATATTTTAATATGAACGAAAAACCTACAAAAGTGTTTTTTTATCTATTTTTTGTAACTTTAAATCACTGTATTTCAGGATAAAATATTAAAAAATAATTGACCAAAACATTTCAATTGACACTTGTTTTAAAAAATTGAACCAAAATCCAAGAGCTTTAAATCTCATAGTTGTCTTGACTCGGTTAAAACATTTTATTATTTAAAGGACAATGATTTAATCGATCACAACTTTGTTGTTTCTTGTTAAATTTAGATAAATCCAAAAGTTCTGATAAGGTAATTTACTTTTAATTTACTATTTTAATAAATAAAAAGGTTTTGATAAGCTAAACGTTTTCTAACCGCACTTTGTCGAAGCTCCCTTCATTAGCGAGTGAGAGGGCTTGTGTTTGCCACATTGACTCCAAGGGGCTTACTGGCAGGTAGCCGGGAGTGTGCGTTTGTCATTGTACAGATGCCAATGACAAACGCAAGTTTGCTATCATCGATGAAAGCCAGCCCTGTGGAAAGATTGCTGAGGATAAAAGGGACTGCTGGAGGAAGTGTGGAATGACGCACCTGCGAACTCGATTATCGAGTCTTCAACAGCACCCCCGAAATACATCTGGAATCTGTCCGCGGAGTCTATAGGATCACCGTGGTGTCTTTGGACTGCGTCGGCACCCTGCGCGATCTGGAGGAAATGTTGCATGAGCCATCGGCAGACGCTAAGGTACGGCTTGTGGCTATGAGTGACATACCCGTTCTGCATAAGGCAACCTTCTTCATCAGAGCAAACGGGGCGAAGCGACCCACGTGTGATATCCTTAGGATTCAGGCGAGGCAGAACCGCGGGCTGAGAGTGGAACTTTGGGAGGTATTACACAGGGATGAGATGACCGATGAAACCTTATCGTTGTGGGCATTGACCAGAACTCCATCGCGACACTGGAGAAGTCAGGGGATCGTGTCTTCTTCCTTACGTCATCTGTGACCATTAAGCTGGGCGAAAAACCTGTCGGAGCTAAGGCCCAATCCGGGAAACAGCAATCCAAGGGCAATCTTCCCAGTCCGGTCGAGGAGGATAGAAAGGAGAAGGTCGAGGCCGCGGGCAGTAGGGAGGTCCAGGTCTACCCGACCAAAGAAGAAGGACGAGCTTAGGGGAGGACGAGCGTAGGGGAGGACCAGCGGAGGGCCTATTGCAATTTTCTGATGATACCCTTACGTCCTCTCAGGAGGATGAGCTACTCGCCCAATGATACTGTTTACGCAGATCAACCTCCATAGGAGTCGACTGGTGACGGCTGCGCTTATGGAGAGAATGGAAGAAGGTAAGACGCACATCGCACTGATCCTGGAACCCTGGACTGTAAATGACAGGGTTACTGGTTGGGGTTACTCGCGATACCAAATATTTTATACACTCAATGAAGGCCGCCCTAGGATCTGTAAAAAGGATGTTAACTATTCTTTCTTCACAGAACTGTCTTCCTCAGATGCCACCATAATATTTGACAGGAGCGGTGGCCTCATGCTGGCTTCAGTATATCTCCCTCATGACTCCCCGGAACCTCCACCATCCGAGGAACTGCTGAGGATTACAAGATTTGCTGCCAAAAAAGGTAAGAAATTAATAATTTGTACAGATGCCAATTCTCACCATACAACATGGTAAAGCTCCGACTGTAATGCTCGGGGACATGACCTATTTGAATTTATTAATGCTTATGATCTCCTGACCCTAAACGTTGGTTGCTCTGCCACCTTCATCACTAGAGTCAGAAGGGAAGTACTTGACATAACTCTTTGCTCTAAACATACTTGACATGGTCCAAGACTCTAGCAGACATTCCTTCTCGGATCATAGATACGTCTGTTTTAAACTATCTATTCCTAACCTACGCCCACCTATGTTTCGCAATAAGCGAAAACTAAGTGGGCTCTATTCAGAAGACTTTTAAAGAATGCGTTATACGTATCTCCCGCACCCCCTTTAAGTTCTACATATAACATTGACGGGATGTCAAAACCGTAACAAAGAGCCTTATACATGCATTCGAAGAAGCTTGCCCTCTTCGCACCCGCGAGTCCTTCAAGGAAAAACCCTGGATGACAGCGACTTTGAAAAACCTAAGAACGGATACTTTTCAATAAAGCTAAAAGATTAAAAACTACAGAGCATTGGGATCTCTACTACCAAAAACTTAGTGGTCATGGGTCAGGGTCAAGGCGACTCTTCTGTGCACAAGTTGACTGTGTTACAAAAACCGCAAGAATTAAGAAATTCTTTTCGAAAACCCACTCCCTACCGGAACTCCTGATAGACAGGCAGGGGGTTAGGGCAGGTAACTCTGAGGACTCTTTAAAGATTTTAATGGAGGAGTACTTCCCCAATTGTGTTGTTAACTCAGATGACACGAGGCAATGGAAAACTTCTCAATACTCCTACAACTTAGCCATCACCACCGATATGGTGGGGAAGGCAATTCATAGCTTTCAGCCATATAAAGCCCCAACTACAACGGACAGTGGATTTCCTGGACGTCCGACTATCCAGGCTTTATGCCTTAATCAGGGCTATACCCTCCTCACATGGCAAGAATCAAAAGTAGTTTTCATACCTAAGCCGGGTAAAGAAACCTACTCAACCCCCAAGGTACATAGACCCATAATTCTAATGTCCTTCTTACTGATAACAATGGAACGCATATGCGATACCATGGTTAAGGGAAAAAAAATCCCTTATGAGCAGCTTAACTTTAAGCAACATGCATACATAAAGGGACGATCCGTTGGACCTAACAGGACTCACTCTATCAGCCTTCATAGATGTTGAGGGTGCTTTTAATAACGTTCACACTGACACACTGATCTCATCCCTTGCCTCTTTTGATGTTGTAACGAACCTTTTTCTTCTCCAGCCGGGGTATATCTCGCCGGTGTCCAGGGTTCGTGTACAAACAATGAGTTAATGTTTTATTATTTTTTTTATTTACTTTTATTTTTATTTGACATTTAACATATTTTCTTAAACTTATCTATTAAATTTCGTAGGAGTATTTATAATCCTTTGTTGTTCTCGCGAAAGGCAGTTTTGGAGCGAGTACCCGTCGATGGTCACTGTACGTTCTGTTAATTGAGTGAGATGCGCTGCATCTACTCGCTATCGGTCACTGTTTAGCACCCGTCACAGAGAGGTTAGTGTATTGCACCTTGCTCTCACCGCCCACTGTACGTTCTGTCTGCTAACCGTCACGTAGAGTTCAGTGTATTGCACCTTGCTCTCACCGCCCACTGTACGCTCTGTCTGCTAACCGTCACGGAGAGTTCAGTGTATAGCACCTTGCTCTCACCGCCCACTGTACGGTCTGTTAATTGAGTGAAATGCGCTGCATCTACTCGCTGTCGGTCACTGTTTAGCACCCGTCACAGAGAGGTCAGTGTATTACACCTTGCTCTCATCGCCTACTGTACGGTCTGTCTTAGGAGTGAAATGCACTGCATCTACTCCCCGTTGGTTACTGTCGTGGTATAATTATATTTCACAAGTAACTTACGACTGACTGCTGTGGCTGCTAATTGTTGACTGCACTCCGGACTACGGCTGGTTCGCTTAAACTGTGCGCGCACGACTGACTGACTGCTTGTTTTGCGGCGCTCTTTTTATAGGCGATCGTTGTGAGCTTTCAACGAAAGCTCTATTCAACTTGACGAAGTGTATCAGCTGTTGGTGCTTGCCAACAGTCGTTCAGTTGCAGGGTTGCATATTTAATAATGGTATTACTAGTACTTATTTACTACTTAAGGTTTTAAGTGTAAATTAATTACTTTTATTTATTATTTAGTAATTGTACATGTTAAAGATGTGGGCGGAAATGAGGCACGATTTCCGTCCTCACATATCCCCTCCACTTCCGTGAGGAAATACATTGTAAGGGTGTCAGCTCGCGTAAACCGAACGAGAACACTGTTCGAAGTCGTCTGCGCTGCTGGTTCCACTTCTGAAGTTGACGGTGATGTGAAAATCGTTCGATTCGGGATTGTCGTCGTCGATGTCATCGTGGCTGGGATGATGGATGATGTCTTCGGTGACACCACTGCTAGCTACGTTGTTATCGTGGTCTGCGTTGTCATCGGTGGAACTGCTGTCGCTGCTGAGGTTGACGACGTTGTTGACGATGGCGTGAACTCGATAATTTCAGCGTTCACGTCGTTTTTCAAATTGTTGTTTGATAATTCTATAGGAGAGGGAGATAAAACAATTAGTTTATCTGTGGTAAAGTGTTATTGTCGTCCGTCATGTCCTGGGATGAGGAATGGTGGAAGGATTTTATCTCGCTTAGGTGTGCAGTTCGAATACGGGGGTCTCCGTCTTTCTTTAATTGGGCGATGACAGGTGATTTGAAGCCCACTACTAAATATGGTCCATCTAACTTGGGGGCTAGCTTCGCAGCAAAACTATCCAATGCTTTCGACAAGGGGTGTTGTCGAACAAGTACGAGCTGTCCAATGCGGGGTGTCCAACGGCGTCTACGCAGATTATAATTCCGTGCTTGCTCACTTGCGGCTCGAGTTAGATTGTGTCGCACGATGGTGAATATTTCTTGAAGTTGTTTTGCTCTCTCATCAGGATCCTGATTATTTGTACCTGTGCCTAAAGTAACTTCGTCGTATAACGCCTTGGGTAACCTTGGTTTCCTACCCTGCGTTAGGTATGCTGGGCTGTAACCTGTGGTGTCGGATACGCTGGAATTGATGGCCAGGGATATTTCCGGTAGATTCTCATCCCACTTCTTCTGTTGAACTCCTGCTATTTGCGCGATCATGATTTTCACCGTCCGGTTGACTCTCTCCGTCGGGTTCTCCTGCGGAGTATAAGGAGCGGTAAATTGTTGTCGTACCCCGACTTCATCTAAGTAACGTTTGAAAATTCTGCTTCTGAATTGGGTGCCGTTGTCCGTGATGATAACTTTCGGCACGCCGTATCTTTATAATATTCGCTCTCGGAATGATTTCACAAGGCCCTCGGCTGTGGCCTTTCGTAGCGGAACTAATTCTGTCCATTTAGAAAAACGATCAAAGAAGACTAATAACATAGTGTTGCCATGTATTGACCGTGGTAGGGGCCCAACAAAATCAGCACACAATGTTGCCCATGGCTCCTCCGGAATTTGTATGAGCATTTCACCTGCGGGTCGTTGTTGGCTCACCTTATATCGTTGGCAGGATTCGCATTTCTGTACGTAGCGGCGAATATCCCTAAACATACCAGGCCAATAATACCTGTTAGCTATCCTAGTAATTATTTTTCGTATCCCTAAATGCCCCGCGATAGGGTTGTCGTGGTTTTCGCACATGACTCGATTTCGTAGACTTACAGGAACGCAAAGTTTCCATGATACGCCGTCCTCGTCGCTTGCATTTCTTGGCAGATGGCGGTATAATTGTCCGTCGATAGTTGTGTAATCCGGGAACTTTTCTGGGTTCATTTTGATGTCATTCGCCTTCTTCTTCAACCAGGAACATTCGGGGTTCTCCACGTTATGCACCGTGGCTCGCTGGAGAGTGTCCTGTGGCTGCCGTGATAAAGTATCTGCAACTACGTTTAATTTGCCTTTTCTATATTGCACCGTGAAGTTGAACTGCTGCAACTCGAGTGCCCATCTCGCAATACGTCCGGACGGACTTTCAATGGAATTCAACCATTTTAAAGATAAATGGTCTGTGGTGACGATGATTTTATAACCTTCTAAATAAGGACGTTTTTTCCGAATACCCCATACTATAGCCAGGCATTCTTTTTCTGTAGGCGAGTAGTTTTTCTCCGCTTTATTCAGGTGGCGGCTCGCGTATGCTATAACCCGCTCGGATCCCTCGATGACTTGAGTGAGCACCACTCCTAGGCCATAGTCGCTAGCGTCGGTCTGTAGACTAAATGTTTGAGTAAAGTCGGGACATGCCAAAACTGGTGCTTCGGTGAGTTTCAATTTAAGTTTTTCGAATGATTTTTGTTGTATTTCGGCCCACTTCCAATGCTTTCCCCGTACGTTTTGGGGCGGCTGAAGTTCACGAATGGCGGCTATTTTGTCGGGATCCGTTCGGATGCCTTCGCTTGTAACGACGTGACCTAAATATTTAAATTGTGTTATAAAGAACTCACATTTTTCTGGGTTTAACTTCGGGTTGGCCGCGCGAAGTCGCCGGAACACTTCTTGTAGATTGCGTTGATGTCCAGCGAAGGTTGTGCCGGTAACCACGATGTCATCGAGATAAGCAAACGCGAAGGGCTCCATCTCCGGGCCAATGATACCGTCGAGGGCACGTTGGAACGTCGCTGGTGCCGAGTGTAAACCAAAAGGCATAACGCGCCATTGGTAAAGACCGCGGCCTGGTACCGTGAACGCCGTATATTTTCTGCTTTCTGCCTCCATTGGTATTTGCCAATATCCACCTCGTAGATCAAGACTGCTTACGTATTTGGCATTTCGTAATTTGTCCAGGATATGCGTAATACGGGGTAGAGGATATGCGTCGGGCACTGACCTACTGCCATTACTATCTTGTGTTCAGTTATAGTTGTTGTTCCTTGGAGATTCGCAAACTGTTTTAATTCCCTATCCAAAAATGTTTGTATTTGTTGTTGCTCGTTGTTAATATTCTGTCTGTTGCCCAAATCTCGTCTTTGTGTGACCACCATGCACTTGGGTGTCACTTTCCTTGATTTTGAAGTCCGGGTTAACTTTACAGTTTCACCTCCGCAGCTAAATGTTGCACAGACCTCCATGCAGAAATCTAAGCCTAAGATCACGTCTTCAGTTGAGTCTGGCATCACCAGGAATAGAAAACTGCGATTGATATTTCCCATGTGTACTGAGATTTTGACCGCTTGATTTAACAGTCTCGTAGTACCGTCTGCTAGGGTGACATCAGCGTCAACTGCTATAAATTTCCAATTTTTTCCTATTTCATGTAAAAATGACTTGTTGATGAAACTTTTAGTTGCTCCCGTGTCGAAGGTTGCTATGGTCGGAATACCATTTAGGGTGAGGTGTGCAAAAATGTGACTGTTGTTGAATTGTAGTAGGTTTACTGTTGGCGAGGGTTGTTCCTCCGGAAACCCGCTATTGTTTCCAGACTGACATATACAACACATGCCTGTCCTGATTCCGCGACGTCCACAATTCCAACAGAATAATACCTGTTCGTTTTGGCACGAAATAGACGGATGTCCCTCCTGTCCACAATTTTGACAAGATGTCTGAACGTTGATAAGACTATGCCGCCCTTGTGAGACCATACGATGTTGTTCGCATCGTCTGCGTGGAGTCGGAGGGCGCTCTTGCTCGCGTATATTTTCTAGATCCTCGGCCAAGGACGACAGCTCTTCCAATGTGTTAAAATCTTTTCTGCGGACGTACAACTGGTAGTCTGGTTGTAGATTTTTGTAGATCCTGTCTACCTTTTGTTCTTCGGTGTAGTCCACATGATGCATTAAACCTTGTAATGCCAGCATGTAGTCCTTGAAGGACTCCTTAGGATGCTGGTGCCGCTGTCTAATTTCGTCATCCATTCTTTCGAAATAACGGCCTCGTAGGAAAAATTTGAGAAAATCTTGTTTAAAAGTGGACCACGTCGCCCAATATTTATTATTGTATCGATACCATACGAGTGCCCTGCCCTTTAGCAGTTCCGGCATAGTCCGCGGCAAACAGTCTATGTTGATGCTGTAAATTTCGGCCAATTCCTCTGCTCTCTCGACAAATATTAGAGGATCCTTGCCACCATCAAACTGAAGGGACCACTTGCGTATGCTTTCCATAACAAAATGTTCATTACGTCCTGGCAAAGGGTGTTCTGCCGTCATATGAGTTGTCATTTCGTCGCCTCCCGATGTCTTTGCATGTTTTGCAGCTTCTGGTGCACCACTTTTGATTGTTGGTAACATTGTTGTTTTCGTAAAATGCAAACATGTACAATCAGGTTTTTATTTTATTTATTTATTTTATTTATTTATTTTTTTCACAGTACTAGGACACTAATTGTGTTCACGCGCACAATACATATATTTATCCTTCGTTATGGGTTAAAATGTTTTATACTTTTACTTTTTATGGTATTGTAGTTTTTACTTTTATTTGGACCGAAGTCCCTGCTCGGGCGCCATTGTAACGAACCTTTTTCTTCTCTAGCCGGGGTATATCTCGCCGGTGTCCAGGGTTCGTGTACAAACAATGAGTTAATGTTTTATTATTTTTTTATTTACTTTTATTTTTATTTGACATTTAACATATTTTCTTAAACTTATCTATTAAATTTCGGAGGAGTATTTATAATCCTTTGTTGTTCTCGCGAAAGGCAGTTTTGGAGCGTGTACCCGTCGATGGTCACTGTACGTTCTGTTAATTGAGTGAGATGCGCTGCATCTACTCGCTATCGGTCACTGTTTAGCACCCGTCACAGAGAGGTTAGTGTATTGCACCTTGCTCTCACCGCCCACTGTACGATCTGTCTGCTAACCGTCACGTAGAGTTCAGTGTATTGCACCTTGCTCTCACCGCCCACTGTAAGGTCTGTTAATTGAGTGAAATGCGATGCTTCTACTCGCTGTCGGTCACTGTTATCAACCGTCACAGAGAGGTCAGTGTATAGCACCTTGCTCTCGTCGCTCACTGTACGTTCTGTTAATTGAGTGAGATGCGCTGCATCTACTCACTATCGGTCACTGTTTAGCACCCGTCACAGAGAGATCAGTGTATTGCACCTTGCTCTCACCGCCCACTGTACGCTCTGTCTGCTAACCGTCACGGAGAGTTCAGTGTATAGCACCTTGCTCTCACCGCCCACTGTACGGTCTGTTAATTGAGTGAAATGCGCTGCATCTACTCGCTGTCGGTCACTGTTTAGCACCCGTCACAGAGAGGTCAGTGTATTACACCTTGCTCTCATCGCCTACTGTACGGTCTGTCTGCTAACCGTCACGTAGAGTTCAGTGTATTGCACCTTGCTCTCACCGCCCACTGTACGCTCTGTCTGCTAACCGTCACGGAGAGTTCAGTGTATAGCACCTTGCTCTCACCGCCCACTGTACGGTCTGTTAATTGAGTGAAATGCGCTGCATCTACTCGCTGTCGGTCACTGTTTAGCACCCGTCACAGAGAGGTCAGTGTATTACACCTTGCTCTCATCGCCTACTGTACGGTCTGTCTTAGGAGTGAAATGCACTGCATCTACTCCCCGTTGGTTACTGTCGTGGTATAATTATATTTCACAAGTAACTTACGACCGACTGCTGTGACTGCTAATTGTTGACTGCACTCCGGACTACGGCTGGTTCGCTTAAACTGTGCGCGCACGACTGACTGACTGCTTGTTTTGCGGCGCTCTTTTTATAGGCGATCGTTGTGAGCTTTCAACGAAAGCTCTATTCAACTTGACGAAGTGTATCAGCTGTTGGTGCTTGCCAACAGTCGTTCAGTTGCAGGGTTGCATTTTTAATAATGGTATTACTAGTACTTATTTACTACTTAAGGTTTTAAGTGTAAATTAATTACTTTTATTTATTATTTAGTAATTGTACATGTTAAAGATGTGGGCGGAAATGAGGCACGATTTCCGTCCTCACAATGTAGACCCAGCTATTTTACACTGGGTACGTCATATGTTGTGCAACAGATCCATCATTTGTCAGCCAGGCAATATTACTCTAAGGGGAAGGGTGTATCGCGGTACCCTACAGCGTGGCATTCTCTCACCGCTACTCTGGGGGTCACCATAAACAGTCTCCTAAGAAGACTAATCGAGGCTGGTTTACATGCTGTCTGCTACTCAGACGACATCGCCATCCTTGTCTCGGGGACACATCCTCTTCTCCTAGGGGATTAATAATAAACCCCCAAAAAACTTAAATCTGTCTTTTTACTAGGAAAAGGAAGCTACCTAGCTATCCTCTTCCAAACGGAGAGATACTGGCACTTACAGGTCAAGTAAAGTACCTTGGAGTAATCCTGGATTCTAATCTTAACTGGAGGGCACAAATAACTAGCAGAGCCACAAAAGCCGTTAGGGTTTGGGTAACCTGCAGAAGATGAATTGGTCCTACATGGGGACTTCGACCAAAGATGACCCACTGGATTTTCACCAGCGTTGTACGACCAATACTCACATATGCGTCACTTGTGTGGTTGACAGCTTTGGGACGAAAATGTAAAATCAAACCACTCAAGAAAGTGCAAAGGGCGTGTTGTCTCGGCATCTCAGGTGCGATGTCTACCACTTCGACCAAAGCCATTGAGACTATCATCCAATACAAATTCAAGTTAAATATGAGGCCGCTGTCGCAGCGGCTCGACTAAACATCCTTGGGGGATGGATCTATTCCGAGACATTAATCAATCATCAAATCATAATTAACTCAATTCCCATTACTGTTTCTTCAGGTAATTGGAAACCAATCATTCCACCGCAAAGATCGCTTTCTCGACTGGGGAGGAATGGAACAACGGTCAGGTACTGTCTAGCAATCCGGGGATCCACATCTACACTAACGGATCAAAACTAAACGGTCACATCTGGAGCAGGCTTCTTCTGTAAAGCCTTTTCTGCAAAAAAACCCTTCGTCTGCATGACCACAACACCGTCTTTCAGTCGGAAGTAGTGGCTATAACAGAGAGGGCTAAATTTATACAAAGCACTCACTGTGAAGACAAGTGTATTAACATTTTCTCAGAAAGCCAAGCCGCCATTAGAGCGTCTGAGCAATAATGGGGGACGGACGTGTCGCGCCGACCTCATATATTTATAATTTTCCGTCATTTCGTCCGTCGTCTTAGTTTTGTTAAACATAAATCGTGCTTAGTGTCGTCTAGTGCCGTCAATAATAACAATAACATATAATACAGCAAAAAAAAACACACATTTCAAATTAAAATTAAAATAAATTAAGCGCATCGCCAAATATTAAAAAGCAATAAAAACAGAAAAATAAAAACTCTCACTCTCGCAACACAAAAAAAAAATAGAACAAAAATAAATCAAAAAAAAAAAAAAAAACAGTTTCACCCACGCACTGCCGCTTCATTTTGTAATTGGCTTTTTTATGCTCTTTGCCGCAACTGCATATACTTTTTTTTTCGTATTCTGTCCCTCCCCTTTCCTACTAAAAGCTACTAGCGTGCGCAACTGAGGCTGCACTGAGTGCGTAATCTGTGCCGTGGTGAAGGCATAAAACTCACCACGGCTTAGCTTGCGCTCTCAACTGTTTGTTTCATCTGTCGCACGCTGATAGTATGTTTGTATGTTTTGAATTTGCACAGTGGCACAAATGTCGCAAAACTTTCGTATAGATTTTTGCAACATTCGTGAGCTGAGGGCGAATTTTTCTCGGTATATGCGTATGTGTCCATCCATAGGTCACAAATAATGGCACTAGGTGAGACCCAGGTTAATGAGGGTGCAGATCCACTGGATTTTCATATACCTGTTTATCACCTTTTGTCATTATTCGCTGCCCATAGGGGCCTTGCTCTTTTTATTCGAGTGACGTAATACTATTTGGGTTAAATTCAAAATCCAAACACACATCATGCACTTGTGCTTTCTTTATAAGATTCCGAATTTAGATAGGGTTTCCACCTATAATAAGCTGGATGCCTTATCTGATTCGATCTCAAATATATTGGAGCAATTTCCAGGCAGTGAAATTGTTGTTGCCGGCGATTTTAATGTGCACAACGCCACTTGTTGAGCCACTCGGGTCTATCAACACAGGAGGGTTGTTATGTTGAGCTTTTTGCCGAGTCCAACAAACTCACTCAAATGGTGAAGGAGCCGACGTATATTCCACGCGTCGGCGGGCAAAGCCCAAAAGTCCTAGACCTTTTTCTAACTTCACATCATGAAAAATATGATGTAAAAGTCCTTGCACCCCTTTTCGTATTCTAGTTTACGCGCCTCTTCGATTGAAGCCCCGAAGAGGACTGTATGGCTTTACGAAAAAGCAAATTGGGTTGCGTTAAATGATTTTTTTCGCAACTTTAATTGGAAATTGTGTTTTGCTGACAGAGACATAAATGCTGCGACTTTAATGGTACAAAATATTATTTTATTAGGTATGCGGTCCTTCATACCTTCTAAAAAAATTAGCATTAAAGCTAAGGACCACTCATGGTTTAATGAGACTTGCAGGATTGCAGCCAGGTCGAAAGAGGAAGCCTTTCAGACTTGGCGTTCTAACAAGAATGCCAACGCGCGCAAAAAGGTCCTACTCTATCACACGGGTAGTAAAAATTTCTGGTAATTTGTAAAAAGGGTAAAGAATCAGACGACATCGTCTACTCCAACTCTTATTATGAATGGCCAGACCTTCACTGACCCGGTTGATAAAGCTAATCTCTTGGCAGAATTATTTGCAAACAATTCAACGCTAGCCTGTCGTCGATTTTGTTTCATCTGCAATGCCGGAGATACATTTTCGAACTCGGGCAGTTAAAAAGGTTTTAGCAAACCTCAACAAAGCCTCCGGGCCAGATGACATATCTGCCCATGTGTTGAAGAAGTACGCGTCATCGCTGGCTTGTCCGTTGCGTAACCTTTTCAACATCTCCTACACGACAGGAGTTTTTCCATCTTGTTGGAAGGTTGCCAATGTCCAGCCAGTTCCGAAAAAGGACGAGGCCACGAACCCTGCCAAATACCTACCCATTGCAATATGCTCTGCACTCTCCAAGGTAATGGAGAGCGTAATTAACTTCCACTTTGTGAACTATCTTGAGCACAACGAATTGCTCAGTGACCGACAATATGGTTTCCGTAGGACCAGATCCACAGATGACTTGATGGCGGTCCTCTCCGAAAAGTTGAATAATTGTGTTCACCTTTTCGGGGAGATCAACAGCCTTGATATTTCTAAGGCTTTTGATCGAGTGTGGCGTAAAGCCCTCGTTTCAAAACTAATTGCATATGGTGTCGGTGAATCTTTTACTCGATGGATATCGAGTTTTCTCCAGTGTCGTTCAATACGAGTTGCGATGGATGGTGTTCTTTCGGAACAACATTTCATCAATTCTGGAGTTCCGCAGTGTTGCGTCCTATCCCCGTCCCTATTTTTGGTATTTATCAATGACCTTCTGTCATTGACCCAGAACCCAATCCATTCCTTTGCAGATGATAGCAACATTTGTCATTCATACTCGTTCAAAAAGCGCCCAACCTCTTTGGAGATTGAGAGTAAAAGACGCACTATGAATGACACACTCAATAATGACCTTAAAACAATCTCCGAGTGGGGTCTTGCAAATAGAGTTGATTTTAATGCACGCAAGACCCAATGTTGTCTGTTATCTGACAAAAGAATGGATTCAACCCTACCTCCCCTTAAAATGGGTGCTGTGGATATTGCAGAGTCAGCTGCTCTTGACGTTCTGGGCATATCAATTCAATGTGATCTCCGCTGGAATGATCACATATTTGACGTGTCGAAAGAGGCGGCCAAGTGCCTCGGTTTTTTAAAACGGTGTAAGACATACTTCACTCCTGCTGACTTGCGCACTGTCTACACCACCTATATTCGGCCTAAGATGGAATACAATTCGCACATATGGGCAGGGGCTTCAAAATCTTCTTTGGAGTTCCTGGATCGAATCCAACAACGTGCAATATATTTAATAGGGGATGAAAATATTTCATCCTCTATTGGTTCGCTTGAGCACCGAAGGACCGTAGGGTGTGTAATCCTGTTTTATAGGTATTACAATGGTAAGTGCTCGAGGGAAATACATGGCCTGATGCCACCAGGTCGTGTGTTCTCTCGTTCTACTCGGGCATCGAACCAAGCCCAACCCTTCGTAGTTCAGAACCACGCATTACCGAGAGAATACGTTATGGTGGAACAATCTCTCTGCGTCTGTTTGTCCCGACATTTTTGATATTGGCAAGTTCAAAACAAACATTCACCGACACTACTCTATCTTTCCTCCCTCCTTTTACCTATAATCCTTTCTTACGATCAACACTATGCATTGCCTGAATAGGGGGCATCCCCTGAGCGTTGGTTAACTTGTAAAAAAAAAAAAAACAGCCGACGAATTGGCGAGAAATGGACACAATCTCAGTCATAACCGGCACCCCTTTCCAATTTCTAAAAAACGAGATAAGCTCATGAGCTTCTCGACTTCACAAAACATTATGGGAAGAATCAAGCGTGGGTCAAGCCACTAAATGACTATGGCCCCCCTTGAACAAATCCAAAATAAACAAAATTCTCACACTTAATAAAAACGAGTTAAAACAATTCACAGGCATCCTCACGGGCCATAATGAGCTAAAAGGTTATCTTTTCAAATTGGGAAGAGTCGACTCTTACTTCTGCAAGGCCTGTGAGGAAGAGACAGAGACGCTTGAACACTACTTGTCACTGCCCGGCATTTGCCAGACTAAGATTCATCCACTTTGGAGCTTCGCTTATTTCATCATTAAAACAACTGGGAAGCTTGGTCTGGAAAGAACTAAGAAACTTTGTCAAATCTACGGAATTTCTAATCTACACTGAGTAGCATAAGAACTACAACACATTGCAGGCGACACATGATCTGAGGGGTCACAACGGGCCTACTTTATGGCCTAGGTGTACTCTGTGCTATGCACAGAGGGGTTTCCCCCATCCATCAATCGTAGATGCTGAGTTTTAATTACATAAGTAACTAAAGGTAGGCGATACAGAATTTCTGTAAATGAAGATATTCATTGTTTTTCCGTGTCTATCCAAAAAAAAAAAATTGGTGGATAATTTTAAATATGACATTTTTGGAATTTGTAACAGTGTTATTATGTATTGTTGTGCATTTTTGTGAAGCGATATGTATCTAATTTAACAAGCCATATAAGAAATTAAATTACTAATCTTGGTTAAAAACTTATTGGCTTATTAAAAAAAATATATATTTTGTAGGTACCCAATATGCCACAGGGTAAGCGTTTGAAAAAATAATCATAATTGCCTTTAATGTGTAGTTTGTTTTTCAAATCAGTTTTAAATATAAAATAAGTGCTATTTTTAGCGCTTGCTCTGAATTTGAAAATGATTTGATAATAACATTACCAAAAAGGGCAGTGAAAATTTGGAGCAAAAATGTAGTGACGCTAAAAACAGTATGTTTTTATGATTGCAATAGAAACCCTGACAAAAAATATAACATAACATCACGCGTTCAATTCTAATAGCTTACCAAAATCTACTTCTGTGAATATTTAAAACAATATACCGACCGCCCCCGCAAACTTTGAATAGGATCCAGAATTATATTCGATAGCTTGAAATATACAAGCTTAAAAAAAAACACGTCTACCACATTTGGATGCTGGCATCGATTTTCTGAAGTTGTCTTGACGCTCGGGCTTGAAGTCTACGATATTGGTTGGATGACATATAGTCAGTATCATGCCAAAGGGGCGAAAGTGCAATTTTTGACATTTGCGTTTTTTTTACATTTTTGAATGTAGTTTTTCCTCAATCGTTAAAATCGCGTGTCGTTTTGTTGAATATTTCTAGCAACAAAAGTCAAAACCAAAAGGGCGAATTTGAAAAATTGAAAATCTTGTCATGCCAAAAGGGCGAATCTTTTCTTTTTCGCCATAACTTTTTATTGATACGAGATAAAATAGTAGTGTAAAGTCATTTATTGTTTGTTTTCAAAGCACCTGCATCATTAATTAAAAATAGTTTGCCAAACTTTAAACTGCCATTTGTTATCGATAGGTGCTTTCAAAACAAACAATAAATGCCTTTACAGCACTATTTTATCTCGTACCAATAAATAGTTATGGCGAAAAAGAAAAGATTCGCCCTTTTGGCATGACAAGATTTAAAATTTTTCGAATTTTTGTTATTTGCAAGAAAATATTTATAATTAATGATGCAGACCGATAGGTGCTATAAAAACTAACAATAAATGCCTTTACACCACTATTTTATCTCGTATCAATAAAAAGTTATGGCGAAAACGAAAGATTCGCCCTTTTGACATGACAAGATTTTAAATTTTTCGACTTTTTGTTATTTGTAAGAAAATATTTATAATTAATGATGCAGACCGATAGGTGATATAAAAACTAACAATAAATGCCTTTACACCACTATTTTATCTCGTATCAATAAAAAGTTATGGCGAAAACGAAAAGATTCGCCCTTTTGGCATGACAAGATTTTCAATTTTTCGAATTTTTGTTATTTGCAAGAAAATTTTTTAATTAATGATCCAGATCGATAGGTGCTATAAAAACAAACAATAAATGCCTTTACACCACTATTTTATCTCGTACCAATAAATAGTTATGGCGAAAAAGAAAAGATTCGCCCTTCTGGCACGACAAGATTTTCAATTTTTCGAATTTTTGTTATTAGCAAGAACATATTTTTAATTAATGATGCAGATCGATGGGTACTTTAAAAACAAACAATAAATGCCTTGACACCACTATTTTATCTCGTATCAATAAAAAGTTATGGCGAAAACGAAAAGATTCGCCCTTTTGGCATGACAAGAATTTCAATTTTTCCAATTTCTTCGTTTTTTTGCTATAAACTTTTATTCGTGCAAGATAAAATAGTAGTTTAAAGGTATTAATTGTTTTAAAATAAAAATAGTTTTAAAAGCACCTATCGATTGGCCACATTATTTAAAAATTGTTTGGCAAACATTTTTCCTGTAAATGACAAATGGCATTTATGTTTGGCAAAATATTTTTAAATAATGATGCCAATAGATAGGTGCTTTAAAAACAAACTATTAATTCCATTACATCACTATTTTATTTTGCGCTAATAAAAAGTTATAGCATAAAAAACAAAAATATTTGCGTTTTGTTCAGGATATAGCCTCACAAAATCCATATTTATAATTCAGTAAGTTGTCCAAATCCAAAGATATTTTATATACGTTATAATAATTCATGAATAAACCAAAATAAAATCTAAATTTTGCTACATTTTAAAGCACTTCAAACTTTAAAATTTGATTTCCCAACATTTTTAAAAATGCACATTCGCCCCCTTGTCATGACAGTGACGATATAACGGGATAATTCATTGAAAAATGCCTTTTTTGTTGTCCTATATGAAGATCCCTTTTTTTTACTTATTTTGCAGGATTAAGTCAATATTTAAAAGAAAAAAACTAAATGTAGGTTAATTTGATATCGAGTTGAAAATAATGTTAAATATTGATTTGAAGTAAACATTGAAATCAATTTAAGAATTAGTGTTAATATTGATTTAAAAATAAGAAAATTTTCAAGTTAAAGTTAAGCTACCAGTTTTTATTGAAAAAGCTATGATTCTTAAATATTGGTTAAAGGTATTTCAAACGTTAACCTCAACTATATCATTTGAAAGTAATGATTGATTTCCAAGCATTCGCAAGTTAATATTAAGTGCAATGGCATGTAGGGTACATTATTTTCCAAAATATAATAATGAGAATGTTATGAGTTTTTTAAATATTTATTATACATGACGTTTCAATAACAATGGAATAACAATGATTTTTACCTTTTTTTCATCAAGTAATATTGTTTTTTATTCATAAAATTTTAAATTTATTGTAAAGTTTTTAATTTTCCTTGGCTATAGAATCATTTTAACTTTTTTTTTAGCAAGTAAAACTTTTTGTATTAGAGACATTCCACACCAAATCTACCAGAGTTCAAGATTCACCTTCTCCAGACATACAGTGTTCCAAAGTTTCAAAAAATGAATCAATAATAACTTTTTGTGGTTGTAGCAGAGAGTATACATTTGATATAGAGTTTCCTTCCGAGTTTGCTGGCGTCGCTGCCGAAAACATTGGTTATGTGGAATTGGAATTTTACAGATTAAAGTTAACAGAGGAAAACAGTGCACAAAACTGGATCTGTCCGCGAAAAATTTGCAAAAAAACTTACCAAGATATATTGCAATCCAACGCCTTATAAATTTTAATTATTTTTAGAATATTGATTCTAAAATGTGTCAGTTGACAACATTTTCGTTTCAATTTCCACATAACCAATGTTTGAATTTATTTGACAAAAGTGGCAGCGAAACCACCTGTACGGAAACTCTATATCAAATATATACTCTCTGGTTGTAGAAAAAAAAACCGCTTGACCGTAGAATGCTGCAAACCTCGCTTTAAGGATTATACAAACTTTGACAATCAATGGTCATTGTCCTTGAAATTTAATTGTTCATAAAAAGGAAACCTATTCAAATTTATTCAAATACCAAATTCATGTATGGGTATCTAAAAAACAAACTTTTCAAAATGTTTAAGTATTGTTTGTACCGAAAATCTAAAATATTTGGTATCCAGTCTACGATGTTATTTATGCCTCGAAAATTTCTCGAACTAACGTGGATAACAAAAATACAATATTGTTACTTATTTTTAAAATTTCGTAATTTTCGTACAGTAAAATTGTATGTTAGGATATTTAAACATTTTCCACATCGATATCGCAATGTTTTTATAACCTACACTAAGAGTGAAAAGGTATATTCAGTTTGGTACGCCGTTTGTAACACCCAGAAGAAAGCATCCCCGATATGGAAAAGTATATATATTCAGCATAACTTGATCAGCATAACCTCATGAGTCGATTTAGCGATGTCCGTCTATCCCTCTGTCTGTCTGTTGAAATCGCGAAGAAGAACTAGAAGAGCTAGAAACTTACTAGAAACTTTTAATTCAGATAACTTATATATCTACGCTGTACCAACAAGAAAATAGGCATGATCGGACCCTTGTATCCTGCGAACCGACCACTTATGTTCAAATACCTCATAAAAACTACATCTACGGATTAATTTTACTTTATACGAGCTTAAGTAATTTTTTTTTGCCTAATATATATATTGCCTTTATGCTAACGTGTGGTTCTCGAAAAAAAAAATGAAATTCGGTATACCGGCTTAAACCGACTATAACTAACATAATTCTAACTAAATTAATCATACCAACTATCACAATATCCCTACTTCAAAATTTCCCATGTGATCTCACCTTCCCAACTGGTTTAAATAAATCTCGATATATTTGAACTATTTGATGCAATATTAATCCAGAATCGGTTTTATAATAGTTTCGAAAATAAAACTGCGATATGTCGCTTTGAACTATTTTTGCAGTTTTAATACGAATTGGTTCGATATTGGTATCGATTTGATATCGTACGATTTTGCCGACATAAAAAGTTGCAACAATTTTGAATGATTGTCAGGTGTCTGTTTTATAAAATTTTCGCTAGTGTCTGAAATATACTCAATTGTAAGAAGATAAATGGAAAATTTGATCATCTTAACATTATATTTTATTTTACAAGCGAAGAACCAAATGTAAAATACGAGCGATTTTTTGGTACACAAATGCGGCCCCCCTCATCTTTTGAATTGCCAATGCGGCCCGTGATGCCAAATGAGTTTGACATGCCTGTGGTTGCACAATTACACATTTACGTTTTTCACAACATTCGCGTGCCAAATGCCCACATTTTTCACACTTGCAGCATTTACCTTTCAATTGGGTGTTTCCGTTAGGAGCATAATGTCCGGATTTAACGCTGGCTTTGACGCTCTACTTACTACTGTGTCTCCGTCGTTAGTCGGCACAATGTAGTCGCTATCTCCTGCATAAGCGCTGTTATGACCGTTTTAATAAGTGTCACCTTCGGAATAGTTATTGCTGCCCGTTTAGTCTCAGGATCCCGTATGCCATCAACGAACGCATTTATCTTGCACATTTCCAAGATATCACACGTTGAATCGGAATACGCCAAATGTGCAACTCTCTCAACATCCGCAGCATATTCCTGCAACTATTCGCCATTATTTTGCCTTCGGAACTTCAGCTGTATTCTGTAAATCGGTGTCATGTGATCACTGTCATATTTTCGTTGCAGAGCAGACATAACAGTTGTGTAACTGTTTCTATCGCTTTCTGGAACAGTCTGCAATACTTTGGCTGCGCCTCCATTTAGCGCCACGAAAAGTGCTGCTACGCTGTCCTCATTGTTCCATCGAGTGTGGTTTCAAATTGCAGCTGGAAAATGTTGAACGCTGTAGTTCCATCGTAAATCGGCGATTTTAGCCTCGTACCACTAACAACTATTCGCCATTATTTTGCCTTCGGAACTTCAGCTGTATTCTGTAAATCTGTGTCATGTGATCACTGCCATATTTGCAGAGCAGACATAACAGTTGTGTAACTGTTTCTATCGCTTTCTGGAACAGTCTGCAATACTTTGGCTGCGCCTCCATTTAGCGCCACGAAAAGTGCTGCTACGCTGTCCTCATTGTTCCATCGAGTGTGGTTTCAAATTGCAGCTGGAAAATGTTGAACGCTGTAGTTCCATCGTAAATCGGCGATTTTAGCCTCGTACCACTAACAACATGCGGTGTTGGTCCTGTTATCTGCAACACATGCAAATCTTTTTATTTTATTTTCTGGAGCTCTTTATCGATGCCGTGAAATATCAACATTCAGCCTTATCGTGAAGACTTGGGGAATATTCTATTCCCTCGGAATTTTTTGTTCCTAGTAAAATTTTTTGGTATCGTCAATCTCCCAGGAACAGCAATTCCTCAGGAATTTTGTTCGAAATTCGAATGCAGTTTTTCAATATGGCCAAATTTTTTTAATGCGTTTTTTTTGGTTATCTTTATCATTTCAGATAATAAAGTTGTAAAATAATAGTTCAGATATAAAATATGTATACAAATCTTTATTATTTGCAGTTAACTATACTTTTATGCACAAATTTCACATTTTTTTAAATCAATAAAAGTTTAATTTGTAATTAGAACTGAACATCAGGCAACGCTAAATCAGCTGTTTTGCCAAATGTCAAACGGTGTTGTTGGATAAAATTGCGTTGTGTTGTGAAAATAAATATTGAAGTTAAAATTATTTTAAACTGCAATTAAAAGTATATAAAATGACTCTTAATTGTAGTTTTCATTTAAGAAAATGTTGTGATTAGATTCCGTTCCTTTTTCAAGAGTTAAAAAATAAATTAAGATATTCTCCAGCCGGTGAAGTTTTTGCAGTGGCTGAATATATCTGTAATTTATTTGTGCAAAAATATGTAAATAACTTTTATTTAAATAATTTTGGTAGATAATTTGTTAACATATTATAAATAAAAGTATAGTTAATTGAAGTGTGTTTTGTTTTTAATTAATTATTTTCCCGATAAAAAAGTGGCGGAATTTTTTCGGCGAAACAGGGGTAATTTTTCCTCCGAAATGTTAATAATGACACGTAGTTTTTTTAGGGAAACATTTTTTCCCTTTTTGAATACGGTTTACGATACCAAGGGTAAAAATTCCCTGAGGAATTTTATACACGATAAGGCTGAATATTTTCCAATCTTTGAATTTAATCGTCAACGTTCACTTCCATGTCATTTACATGCGCCTCAAGCTCGTTTACTTTGCCATGAAGTATATTGGAAACTTCTAGAAATGGCTTAGAATGTTCCTGCATCTGCTGCTCAATTTTTATTTGCAGTTGATTAGAACTTTACAGAAGTTTCTGCACCATTTTATTGGAATTTTCTAGCGCTTTTGCCTCAAGCCGATTCAAATGTTTTTGTTGCTGAATTTTCCAGAAGTTCGTGCTTCATGTCTAATTTTAAATTGTTTGAATTTTTTAGAAGTTTCTGTTCCATTTAGCTGGAATTTTCTTGGAATTGTTGTTTTATAGCTCCGAGCAACTGGATCATATCAAAAACTTGGGTCTGTACTTTCTCCTCTGTGTCCAGATTTTTCGATGGAGCTGCTGCAACTTCGACTTCAAACTCATGCTCTGTGAGATCTATGCCTTGGATCGCAAATTCTTCCAACAGTCGCTTTTGTAACTCCACTTTCGTACCAGCAATTGGAGATCACGACTCGCCAGCTCCTTCTTTAGCTGGTAGACTTTAAGGTGATCAAATTTAACCACATCACAATCCCACGTCTGACACAAATGTTACGAAAATTCAGTCTACGGAAAACTACCTACAAGTTCGGATCTCTGGAAAATAAAAACACTCTTATGTTTGGTTTAAATTATAACAAACAACTTTATTAATTCACTTTAATAATAGTAGCGTCGGTAGCTCGTCTAATTAGTACGTTGGACTATCTCCAGCGACTGCCAACATCTTTTTCATAGTCTTAGTGTCGTCTAGTGCCGTCTTTAACAATTGCAATTAAAATTAAATAACAAATAAACATCGCGCATAAACTAAACAATAAAATAATAAACAACAAAACAAAAATTAAAAATTAATACATAGCTCCAACATCACTGTCGCAACACCAACAACAAAAAAAAAAGATATATAACACAAAAACTGATTTTTACCCACGCACTGCCTGCAGACTACCGCCGCTTCTTTTTGCAATTGTCAACGCAAAAGGCTTCTTTCTTTATGCTCTTTGGCGCAACTGCATACTTGTTGTTTCGTATTCTGTCCCTCCCCTATCCTACTCCACGCTACTAGCGTGCGTAGCTGAGGCTGCACTGAGTGCGCAATCTGTGCCGTGGTAAAGGCATAACACTTACCACGGCCCGACTTGCGCTCTCAATAGTTCGTCTCATCTGCCGCACGCTGTTAGTATGTTTTGAATTTGCACAGTGGCACAAATGTCGCAAAACTTTCGTATAAATTTTTGCAACGTTCGTGTGCTGAAGGCGAATTTTTACTCGGTTTATGCGCATATATCCGTCCATAGGCCACAAATAATGGCACTCGGTGAGACCCAGGTTAGTGAGGGTGCAGATCCACTGGACTTTCATATACCTGTGTATCATTTGCTGCCATCATTATTTTCTGCCCATAGGGGCCTCGCTTTATTTATTCGGACTGACGTTGCGTAACTGCAGCAAAGACATAGTCTGTCGGATAATTAATTTAATACTATTTGGGTTAAATTCAAAATCCAAACACACATCATGCACTTGTGCATTCTTTATGGGAGTCTGAATCTAGATAGGGTTTCCATCAGTAATAAGCTCGATGCCTTATCTGATTCGATCTCAAATATATTGGAGCAATTTCCGGACAGTGAAATTGTTGTTGCCGGCGATTTTAATGTGCACAACGCACAACGGTTGAGTCACTCGGGTCTATCAACACAGGAGGGTTGTTATGTTGAGCTGTTTGCAGAGAAAAAGTTCTAGACCTTTTTCTGACTTCACATCACGAAAAATATTATGTAAAAGTCCTTGCACCTCTTGGTAACTCCGACCACTGTACTGTTTCCGCTGAGTTTTCGTATTCTAGTTTACGCGCCTCTTCGATTAAAGCCCCGAAGAGGACTGTATGGCTTTACGAAAAAGCAAAATGGGTTGCGTTAAATAATTTTTTTGGCAACTTTAATTGGAAATTGTGTTTCGCAGACAGAGTCATAAATGCAGCGGCTTTAATGGTACAAAATATTATTTGATTAGGTATGCGGTCCTTCATACCTTCTAAAAAAATTAGCATTAAACCCAAGGACCACTCATGGTTTAATGAGACTTGCAGGATTGCAGTCAGGTTGAAAGAGGAAGCCTTTGAAAATTGGCGTTCTAACGAGAATGCTGACACAGAAAGACTTCGCATACATACTAGGAATCGCTGTAATGCCGTTAACTCAAAGGTCCTACCACTTTCCAATTACTACTTAAGTGCTGTGCATCAGATGCGGCACCCTTATATACTGCATGCATCAGTTCGACACCTTTCGCTGTATATTTAGCAAGGTTGGCGGATTATCGAGAGAGAGAGAGAGAGAGAGAGAGGAATAACATATGTTCGGGACGAACAGATTTGGGTAGTAGGCAGTGTTACGAAAAGTGGTAATTTGCTCCACAGTGCAAGAGTAAATGAGACGCAAGACAATTCAGCGCACTAAGCAATGTGTTAGAAAAAGACGGAAGATCAATCAGCGAACTGAGGCAATGTGTGCGAAATAGATAGAAGATCAGCGCATTAAAACACATAAGTGCGAATGAGATGCCAATAGCATGCGTCATTCACGAAACGAAAAGAAGGTTCTCGAAACATGTCGAAAGGTGTCGAACTGATGCATGCAGTATATAAGGGTGCCGTATCTGATGCACAGCACTTAAGTAGTAATTGGAAAGTGGTCGAGTACGTCTTCTGTGAGAATAATGTGAAGTTATATAACTGACATGCAGCAGTTGTTAGAATTGGTTATTAGTAACGGTGTTTATTAATAATAGTTAGGCGCTACAGTCCGTATAGAACACTTTATTTTTTTTCCTCACTCCTGAATTATTCTGTCATTAATCCTTTTAATAATCTTGTATGGTCCATCCGAGTGTGCTTGCAGCTTAAGGTTTAACAATTTCACTCGTTGTGGGCTACAAAGCTCAACTAGATCTTCTTCTTTAAATCCCTCAGAGTTTGCTCTCAAGTCGTATCTGAACTTTATCTTATCACTTACGATTTGTATACTCTGCCTTAAGGGCTGATGCAACTCTTCTCGGTCTTCACTTTTCTTCTTGCCCAAAACACTTTTTCGAATCAGATTTTGCACATCCATGGCAGTACGTTCGCAATGTGCTCCTACGTTGTATTGATTCATCTTACCGCAACTCCTGACAGGTGTTCTTTTTGCGGATACACATTGCTTACAATTATGAATCCAATAGGAGACTGACTTCTGATATCCGACCTAATAGAAATGTTTCCTGACTTCTTAAATCGTTTTATTAATGCTCAAGTGACCTCCGTTGAATCCACAATGGCATTTCAGTACTAACGCTTTTATGTTTGACTTGGGAACAACAACCAAATTTCGTGCAGATCTGCCATTTTCGGTTTCACACACGGTACAAACAACCATTTTGTAGCTTCAGGATTTGCCACTGCGCCCAGTAAGCCCTGCTTATTGGATTGTTGGATGCTTACTCTTTCCATAATGGATTTCTTTGTTGTTCCTTGAACGTCCTTATTTTTTCGATGTCGGTATCTTTTTATGATAATTTCGTATTTGCTCTAGACTCCATTGATCATCTGGCACGATACCCAATGAACGAATGTAAATTATGTTGGTTTTTTTCTTCTCTCGGGCACTTTCCGGATTCCATTGTACACAATCGTGCCGACATAGTGTCTGATTTTCCCCGATGGCCCCTGGTGTTATTTTTGCCATCCTCAGGTCTCTTTTCTGGTCTGTATCCCTAAGGTCAGGCATGTCAAACACGCGGCCCGCCAATACCTCATCTGCGGCCCGCGAAGAGTTCTTAAATAATATTTTAAAAAAATGTATTTTTATGAATTGAATATCCTCATTTACAGAATGTCTATATCACTTCGAGTTTTTTTAATTTGCAAATTCGTATTTTGCTACCTTCCAACTCAACTATGAGATTTAAAGCTCTTGGAGTGTTGGTTAAATTTTTTATACAAGGGTCAATTGAAATGTTTTGGTCAATTAATTTTTGATTTTTTGCTTAAAATAACTGTTGATCGAAATATGCTGTAAACCGAGGTGTCATTTTAAAGCTAATAAAATATGCTTTTGAAAAATTTAAATTATATCTCCTTTGCCTGGACATGTGGTAATTATCCTTACAATTCAAATTATATGTCTTTAAAATGAACCCTTTGAAAAAATCCTAAATTTTTGTTGATTTATTATGTAAATTCGTGCTAAATTTCCAGACGGTATTTTGACGGAGTCATATTAAAAACATAAAATTTCGAACATTTTCAAAAAATGGGCTATACAGAAGAATTAGATGAAATTTGATGAAACTAACGCCATTTTCGGAATCAGCGTTACAGATGAATTCAAAACTTGTTACATATTTTATTTTCCAAAATTTGGGGATGAGTAATATTTCCATACATAAAATACATACAAATTTGGAAAATGTATTATTAATTTTACTCAGTCAAAATACCATCATGAAATTTGACACAACTTTAGATCAATGTATTTCTAGATAAAAAATTAAAAAATAACACAGTGCAGCAAACCCACACTTTTTTTTGGTGCCAGAGATTTGACAATTTTTTTATAGTCCTTGAGAAAACTGATGAAATTTCACCTAAGAAACTTATGCCCTATCACGTCAGGTTTATGAGATATATTACAATAAAGGTCCTAAAGTTTCTCTAATACTGAGCACAGCAAAGTATTTTTTTTATTTTATATAAAATTACAAAATACTAAAATTTTTCGTAGCTTAAAATCGAATGATCCTTTATCGGTGCCAAGGATTTGGCTTTATATTTAATATTCTGAAAGTGTGAAAAATTTGATCATACTATAAAATTATGTTCTATCACGTCAGGATTTCGAGATATTGACCCCCAAATATGTGGTAAATCCTTAATTTTCATAGTATCATTTCTGCAAAAACGGTATTAGATAGGGATTTCTTGACTGAAAACCAAATGTAGACATTCACCTAAGGATCTTTTCTGTCGTACATTTTGATTTTCTGTCTCGTCCTTAAACCATCAATATTAAGGATTTTCAAAAAATCTCTGCAGTTAATTGGCCAAATTTATATGAAAAATTAATAAATGTATCATATTTGGGGGTCAATACCTCGAAATCATGACGTGATAGAACATAATTTTATAGTATGATAACATTTTTCACACATTCAGGATATTAAATATAAAGCCAAATCCTTGGCACCGAGAAAGGATAATTCGATTTCAAGCTACGAAAACTTTATGTATATTGCAATTTTATATAAAATAAAAAAAAATACTTTGCAGTGCGCAGTATTAGAGAAACTATTGCTCGTACGGCTTTGACATATTTGGCTACTTTTTATGTTTTTTTATGCTGAATATTTTTTCCATGGAAAATATGATACATTTGCAACTCCTTAATATGAAATTAGTCGATTATGTAGATTGATCCTTTGAAAATCATTAATATTGGTATTAAAAGGACGAGATAGAAATTTAATATGTACTACAGATATGAAGCCATGGATAGTGTCTACATTTGGTTCTCAGACAACAAATCCAGAACTACTACAGTTTTCTCCATAAACCAACGGTAATATTGCGGTCACTATAGAACCTTTATTGTCATATATCTCGTAAACCTGACGTGATAGGACAAAAGTTTGTTTGGTGAAATTTCGTCAGGTTACTCAAGGATTCTAAAAAAATTGTCAAATCTCCGTCACTAAATTTAGTGTCGTACTGTGTTGTAATTGACCAAAACATTTCAATTGACCCAGGCATTAAAAAAATTAACCAAAATTCAAGAGCTTTAAATATCATAGTTGACTTGATTTGGTAAATATAGTGTGGGAAAGACTCGTTTAAAACATTTTATTATTTAAAGGACAATGATTTAATCGATCATAACTTTGTTGTTTTTTGTTAAATTTAGATAAATCCAAAAGTTCTGATAAGGTAATTTACTTTTAACAACTGTAAAAATGTGTGGATTATCTTGTAAGATGATTTTTAACGATTTTTCAAAATTGAAAAATGAATTCAAATTTGAATTTTGTCGTATAATATAACTCAGGTCTATTTTAAACTATTTTAATAAATTAAAAAGTTTTGGTAAGCTAAATGTGTTGGTTTTTAAAAAAGTTATACACTTTTAAAATAACTTATGTAGATGCTGAGTTTTAATTACATAAGTAACTCAAGGTAGGAGAATGCGAATATGCACACAAAAGTACAAATAAAAAAAAAAAAAAACTCGAAGTCATACAGAATTTCTGTAAATGAAGATATTCATTGTTTTTCCGTGCCTATCCAAAAAAATAGGTGGGAAATTTTGTATACGATATTTTTTGGAATTTGTAGCACAGTGTTATTATGTATTGTTGTGCATTTTTGTGAAGCGATATATATCTAATTTAACATGCCATATCAGAAATTAAATTACCAATCTTGGTTAAAAACTTATTAATTTATTAAAAAAAAATCAATATTTTGTAGGTCGTTATTTTCCAAAATTTTATAATGAGAATGTGATAAGTTTTTAATATAGGGTTTTAATTTATTTTCCTAATTGTCATTTTAAATATTTTACATGGCGTTGCACAAATGGAATAACAATGATTTTTACCTTTTTTTCATCAAGTAATATTGTTTTTTATTGATAAATTTTGAAATTTATTGTAAAGTTTTTAATTTTCTTTGGCTATATTTCGCCGGCATATAAAAACCATATATGTTAGTGCATGGTTTTTAACGTTTAACACGTTTAACACAAGAAAATTACATTATTGTTTTTAGTTTTATTACACCCAGAAAAAAATCATGGTAAATTGATAGTATTTCAATAGAAAAACAATAATTTATACCATTAATATTGGTCAATAGGATGCGTCCCATTTGTTCAGTAATGTTGAAACTGTTAATACAATGTGTGGTTATACCATATATTTTATAATGTGATATTTTAATTACAATAAGACAGACCTATACAAATTTAATGATACGTATTATTAATTTTATGGTCGAATTACATTTTCCTAATAATTTATTAAAACAAAAATGTATTTCAGTTAATTTATTGTATATATTATTTTATTTAAATGTCGAAATTGATATTCACTTTTACAACATACAAATAAAAAGACACTTCCTGCTGCAAAAGGTTATAACACATTTAATGTTTGCTTTGGTTTCCAATAATTGATTGTAGTACTTGAGACTGCAGTTGTTTTTGAGTCCGTTGCCATAATAGAAGTTCGATGTATTATTTAAGTTCTGTAATAAATAAAAATATAAATAAATATATAAATATAATTTATTTACATTAAATACATTGAGTCCTTACCAATGTCGGGTTTAATAAGATCAATGGTCGTACCATAAAGTACTTAATGGTACATTTTCTTCTGAGTTTATTAAAAACAAATGGAAAAAATAATAAAAACTTAAAAATCTCAAAAACTGGACCCTATTTAACAAAACCATTTTCGGAATCAACTCCAGCATCAAATAAAAAATAAAACAAGAAACAAAAACTTTGACTTTTATTAAAAAATATCGACATGTTTTTTTTAGCAAGTAAAACTTATTGTATTAGAGACATTCCACACCAAATCTACCAGAGTTCAAGACTCACCTTCTCCAGAGATACGGTGGTCCAAATTTTAAAAAAATTAATCAATAATACCTTTTTGTGGTTGTAGAAAAAACAAACTTGACCGTCGAACGCTGCAAACCTCGCTTTAAGGATAATAAAACAAACTTCGTCATAAGTCCTAAATCCGAACTCTAATCAATGGTCATTGTCCTTGCAATTTAATTGTTCATAAAAAGGAAACCATTTCCAATTTATTCAAATATCAAATTAATATACGGGTTTCTAAAAAAACAAACTTTTCAATATGTTTAAGTATTGTTTGTACCGAAAATCTAAAAAATTTGGTAACCAGTCAGTCATGTGATTTATGCCTTGAAAATTTCTCGAACTAATATGGATAACAAAAATCCAATCTTGTTGCTAATTTTTAAAATTTCATACTTTTCGTAGAGTAAAATTTTATGTTAGGATATTTAAACATTTTCCACATTGATATCGCAATGTTTTTCAAATAAATCTCGATATATTTGAACTATTTGATGCAATATTAATCCAGAATCGGTTTTATTATAGTTTCGAAAATAAAACTGCGTTATGTCGCATTGAACTATTTTTGCAGTTTAAGTACGAATTGGTCTTCGATATTGGTACAAGATCTAATTCGATATCGTACGATTTTGGCGACATAAAAAGTTGCAACAATTTTGTCTGTTTTATAAAATTTTCGCTAGTGTTTGAAATATACTCAATTGTAAGAATATAAATGGAAAATTTGATCATCTTAACATTACATTTTATTTTACAAGCGAAGAACCAAATGTAAAATACGAGCGATTTTTTTATGGTATGCAAATGCGGCCCGCCTCATCTTTTGAATTGCCAATGCGGCCCGTGATGCCAAATGAGATTTACATGCCTGCCTTAAGTGGTTGCACAATTACACATGTACGTTTTTCACAACATTCGCGTGCCAAATGCCCACATTTTTCACAGTTGTAGCATTTAACTTTCAATTGGGTGTTTCCGTTGGGAGCATAAGGTCTGAATTTATCGCTGGCTTTTGACGCTCTACTTACTACTTGACATACATTTCCGTCCTACACGTATCTCCTGCATAAGCGCTGTGGTGACCGTTTTAATAAGTGTCACCTTCGGAATAGTCATTGCTTCCCGTTTAGTCCCAGGATCCCGTATTTTTATTTTGTACACAATCCAGAGATACGAAATTGTAGGACAGCTTTCCGTAGACATAGCATTTAGAACTATCAAGTTTCTGCACCATGTTATTGGAATTTTCTAGCGCTTTTGCCTTAAGCCGATTAGAATTTTTTTGTTGCTGTTTCGAATTTTCCAGAAGTTCGTGCTTCTGTCTAATTTTAACTGGTTTTCTAGAAGTTTCTGTTCCATTTTGCTAGAATTGTTGTTTTATAGCTCCGAGCAACTGGATCATATCAAAAACTTGGGTCTGTACTTCCTCCTCTGTGTCCAGATTTTTCGATGGAGCTGCTGCAACTCTATGCCTTGGATCGCAAATTCTTATAACAGGCGCTTTTGTAGCTCCTCTTTCGTACCAGCAGTTGGAGATCACGACTCGCCAGCTCCTTCTTTAGCTGGTAGACATTAAAGTGATCAAATCTAACCATTTTGTATTACAATCCCACTTCTGACACCAATGTTACGAACATTCAGTCTACGGAAAGCTGTCCTACAATTTCGTATCTCTGGATTGTGTACAAAATAAAAATACTGTTATGTTTGGTTTAAATTATAACAAACAACATTATTAATGCACTTTAATAAACAACTTTACTAATTACCAATTCTAACATATGCTGAATGTCCACTATTTAACTTGACATTGTTCTCACTTTCCAATTTATTACTGAAGTGCTGTGCCTCAGATGCGGCGACCTTATATACTGCATGCATCAGTTCGACACGCTTCGACAAGCTTCGACATGTTTCGAGAACCTTCTACTCCTTTCGTGAATGACGCATGCTATTGGCATCTCATTCGCACTTATGTGTTTTTATGCGCTGATCTTCTATCTTTTTCTCGCACATTGCCTCAGTGCGCTGAATGATCTTCCGTCTCTTTCTAACACATTGCTGAGAGTGCTGAATTGTCTTGCGTCTCATTTACTCTTGCACAGTGGAGCAAATTACCTCTTTTCGTAACAATATATATATATTTGAATTTGAAACTCGTGTACTCGTTTTAAAAACTTTCAATATACAAATAATCATCAGAAAGATGTACAGAAAGGTTTAGATTAGATGGGCGCGTGCCGTGCTTTTTTCGTGTCACACCCGAATATCCGAGTTCGTGCTTGCAAATCTCCGTGCGTGCTAGTTGCTGTCGTGTCCGTGCCTCCAAAATCAGGCACGCGCCCATTAACATTTTTTTATATTATCTACCCTAATTTACGAAAAACCTTACTCCAACTTTAGAAAATAAAAATTTCGTGGTATTTTAACCTTTTCTTAAAAATCTGCTGTTTTAGTATTACTTATGGATTTAAGAGAATAAAAGTACTTAATTTTTGAATTATTTATTACAGGGACTAAAACCCTTTGAAATATCGGTTCCGGGTCCATGATTTTTAAAATTGTGATTCCGGTTCCGATTTCTGTTTCAACCAAAAAATAAATGGTTTCGATTCTGGTTCCATACATTTTTTAATAACGGTTCCGATTCCAGCTCTATGTTTTCCTAGATTTTTAAAATAGCGGTTCCGATTCCAACCAAAACCAGTTGTGAAGGTTGGATCACATGGGAAATTTTGAAGCAGGGATATTGTGATAGTGGGTGTGATTAAGTTAGTTAGAATTATGTTAGTTTTAGTCTAAGCCGACTATAAATACCCTACACATATGTGATAATGGTTGCGGTGACCACTTAAAAAGGTGCATAGGTCACCAGGGATTAGGTCGACAAAATCATGGTGTCTTAGGGGGGGCGATCGCCCCTTCGTCCCAACCTGTGGATCCGCCACTGGTTGCTGAGATCTAGCCATTCCAGTATGTACACTAGACTGATTCAAAATCCAAAACTTTTAAAATGTTTCGCTCCGCGTCAACTTTTTGAAACTAGGAACTCTAAAACAAAGAACAAGCCTTTAAAAACAAAAAAAAATTGAACCTGTGATGTTGCACAAAGAGCAAAAAGAACATTTTTGAACTTTTAACGACTGTTTTTAATTAAATTATTATTGCTTCAAGTATAAAAAATATATCACTATATTTTCTTTTTTATTTAATTTTAAATCATTTACTAAAATTATGGTTTTAAAAATTAACCGTTACAGTTTCATGGCTTGCCAAACACATTAAATGTTGACTTATTCTTACTGTCGTAATTTTAACTGTCGAAATTTTTGAAACTTTATTCTAACGAGTTTGGAATAACATTGTATTATTGCACATACAATTATTTTTAAAATGATATGTCACACTTATCCTATCATATCGTCTTATTAGTAGATAGTAAAATTTTGCACCTTAACCTAAACAATCGATGCCCACCCAATTTTTTAAGAATATGTTTCGGACATCGATCCCGATTATTTTAAGATCAAAATAAACAAAAAATCAAGGAAGATTTTTTTAAATATCACGATTTAATTATTTTTTAGAACAATTGTTTAGTTTTTCCACAAAAAATAACTTATAAAAGTTTTACATAATTTGTCCAAAAAAATGTTTTTTCAAAAATCGTTCTTTTATGAGCATTATATCATTAAATGGTCCTTATATGGTTTAACATAAAATATTTACCAAACATAAAAATAAATCAGCTAACTTTAATAGTTGAGGAGATATTAAAATTCAAAATCATATTTTAGTGAACATTTAGTCTAAAATATTTTTTAATTTTGGTAAACCTTAAATAATAAAGTTTTAACTCATCAGTTTTTTGATTGAACCACATCTTGTGATAGTAGACTTTATTAGCTACATGCTTGATAGAAATCTAACTTCTGCCGTGGATATTTGCAAAAATATTGTATCCAGATTATTTTTTGATTTCAACCAAAATATATAGATTTTAAGGCTAAGTGTGCATAATTTTACTATCTACTAATATATCATTTTAAAGATAATTGAATGTGTAATAATACAAAAATGTTATTCCAAAATCATTAAAATTTCAACAGTTAAAATTACTATAGTAAGAAAATGTCAAAAATGGCTTTCGATCGAAATCCGATCGAATTACATATAAAATTTGTAAACAAACGGTTTTGAATTCGATGTCACAATACAAAAAAAAAAACGAATTCAAATCGTTAAAGTCAAAGCAAACGGATTGAATTCATTAAAAAAATAAAATTTGTTCTGAGACATCGAATTCAAAACCGTTTGTTCATATTTTTTAAATGAAATTCGATCGGAAGTCGGAATATGGCCGACTTTCGCTGGAATATTTCATTTAATGGCTTACCAAGCAATATGCCACTAGATAAATTTATTTTACGGTGAGTTCTTTAACTACATATAGTCTAGGAGGAGACTTTCAGACCTTATGTGAACACATACGTCTTTTATTTAGTGGAAAGGGAATGTTTTTGGCGCTATAGACGCACAATACCAAGGATTGATTGGAATGAACTTTGCGCTGCGATGTGTTCACATTTCCATGATCACCTTACTGATACTGACGTTATGGAACTTATTCGTGATAGGAAGCAAATTAACACAGGGAGTATCGTTTATTTTTACAATTATATTTCACAACTTAGTGATAGACTAAAATATCAAATTTTAGAAAGGGAATTTATAGAAATTTTACGTCGAAATTTTCGCACGAGTATAAGAAAATAAGTGTTTTATTTGGAAGTAACTTCTATAGCCCATCTACGTGACCTAATACTTCGTAGAGAAGCGTTACTCGATGATAAGGAGAAGGATAATGTTTGTCCGATTCATTGTAAATATTTATATATATATATATATATATATATATATATATATATATATATATATATATATATATATATATATATATATATATATATATATATATATATATATATAGTAATTTAATCATCAAATGAATTCTCATGAAACCTAAAATGATTGCAATGTGTTCAACTATATAATATTATGACATTATTATGTGTACGGGAAATGTTTATATTTAGTCTAAATCAAATATATTAGATAATTTCAAAAAGATCAACTCTTTTAGTTTCCTAGTATCTACTGTTATTAAACTGAGAGTTAATTGCAGTATTAACGGCAGAATTGGCTGCTTCCTGAACATGTTGATTACGCATAAATTCGGTTGCAAATTCTGCTTGAGCTTTAGCTATACTTGCGCCACTGCTACGATAAATTGAATGGATCTGAAAAAGAAAGAAAATATATATATATAAGTATGTATTTTTGTGTGTGTGTTTTTTTTAATTTAATTTATAGTTTTTGTGAAAAATTTTGTCAAGCCAATTTTTAACTTTGCTATATCACACAAATAAAAAACGTTAATGTATACCAGCGGTCGGCAAGTAATTTTTGGTGAGGTCGGGATACTGTTGGAAAAATGTTTCGAGGTCCAGAAAAAAAAGTATATAGTTTGAAGTTATTTATATTATGCCGATATGACACTGGCTTTATTAGCAGCTTAAAAAGAACAAAAATTGTCGAGTATTGTGTGAAATAAACATAATTTTATATAAATGGACACTTTATAAACAAATGGATAATTCAAAGTTTCAACGATAAAATTAAAGTCAATAGCAAATAATTTATTTACTTCTAGTCTCCTTTTATGGGGTTTTAAAACACAACTTATTCATGTGAAACCACTGCTAAAATATAACTGGCTCCTCTTCAAAATTGTATATCGCCCAACCATATAAAAGCGCAAAAAGCCTTGTGACCTCGCGGTTGTTCACTTAAATAGAACTTACACTTGTCCCAAATTGCTCCTACAAGCATATACATTCAAATAAATTCTAATGCAAATACATGCAAAAAGGCTCCAAGCCCTGCGATTCTTATATTAAAATATTAAATTGGACAAAGAGTAGAAATGTAAACAAAATTAAAAACTGTTGTCATATTTTCAGCCTGAAAAATTTAAATAGTGATGAAGAAGTATATGAACCTGAAACTTTTTAGACACTTTTTATCTGAGACTTTGAACTTGTTCAAGATATTAAACTTAATTTTCTAAATTTTCGTTTATAATCGGGACCTTTCACATATTGTGAAAACGTACTTAATATATTTTTACTTTTTTATTTCATTTTGAATTTTGGGAATTTTCTGTTCCAAATATTTCAAATATAATTTTGTATTTTTTATTAGAATACAATTTTGTAAACTATTAACTAACAAGTTTAGTTTGAACTTCAAAGTGGCGAGGAAATATAATAGCCTATTCTGGCATTGTGAGTGCTCACAAGACACATCTCAGTGAAAGGCGTTTTTCTTGTTAAAATAATTATGATTAAAATGTCAAATTCGTATTCTGCCAAAGATCTAACAAAAAGCTCTCATGAAATACCCCACACTGTGGGGAAGAGAGTTTCATGTCACATTTGAAGTTTTTATTTTAATTAATTGTAAGAAAATGTAAACAAACAACTTTTAAAACATTAGAATTGTCTTTAGTTTTCAGTTTTAAAGACTAAAAAGCATTCAAAAATGCATTTTATTCATTTAAATAGTGCCAATTTATTACGAAAGTTTGTGGAATTTCAATTTAAGTGACGTGCAAAGTGTTGGATGTGTTTTAAGTGTAAAATCAACTTCTTCTCATCCAGCTGCATTGTTTTTAATTCTAATACGCATTTTGAGTTTTTATTGGGCAGTTTGTCTATTGTGTAATATAACATACCCATTTAATAAATAGCCAATATAATTAATATTAATAAAAAAGTTTCGACGCTATTTGTACGTTGTGATCTACTACATTGAGCATCACAGATTTCCAAATTCTTGTGACCCTATCAGAGACTCAATTTTTTGGCAGAAAACAAAAACATCTCAATTTGAGATTCACCCTAATTTTGAGAGGTTTTTGACGTAAAATACTGTTGTGATAATTTCTGATGCTCGTCAGAATAGGGCTATAAGTTAATTTTATAGCCTTATTCTGACGAGCCTCACAATTTCTCACAAATGAATTTTACGTCAAAAGTCTCCCAAAAACTGGGGTGAATATCAAATAATAGCAAAAATTTGAGAGGCTGAAGGGTTCACAATAATTAGAAATGTTGTGATGCTCCAAATAGCAGATCACAACCTATTCACAACATCAAAATTACTTGTTTTTGCAATATAAATTGTTTTAGCTATTAATTAAGGAAGGTTTGCTTTACTAATTGACACAGTCCAATATAAACTGTCCACAAATAACACAACTAGGGTCAAAAATTAAAGACAATGAATCTCGATGCGAAGAGGCTGCATTCACACAGACAACACATACAAAAATAGCACTTCACTTCAATTTTTTTTTTTTTACAAATTAACTAACGCTCAGGAGATGCCCCCTACTCATGCTATGCACAGTGTTGATCGTAAGAAGGGATGAAAGGTTAAATGGAGGGGGGAAAGATGGAATAGTGTCGGTGAATGTTTGTTTTGAACTTGCCAATATCAAAAATGTCGGGAAAAACGGACGCAGGGAAATTGTTCCACAAACGTGTCGTGCAACTGAGGAACGAATTATCTCTATAATACGTGGTTCTGTTGAGAGTCGAGTGGACTACGAAGTGGTGGGCTTGGTTTGATGCCCGAGTAGAACGAGAAAACACACGACCTGGTGGAATCAGGCCATGTATTTCACTCGAACAATTACCGTTGTAATACCTATAAAACAGGCTTACACACCCAACGGTCCTTCGGTGCTCAGGAGAACCAATAGACGATGAGATATTTTCATCCCCTATCAAATATATCGCACGTTGTTGAATTCGGTCCAGGAACTCCAAGGAGGATTTTGAAGGTCGTGCCCAAATGTTCGAATTGAATTCCATTTTAGGCCGTATATAAGTAGTAGAGACAGTGCGCAGGTCAGCAGGAGTGAAGTATGTTTTACACCGTTTTAAAAAACCGAGACACTTGGCCACTTCTTGCGACACATTAAATATGTGATCATTCCAATGGAGATCACATTGAATTGATATGCCCAGAACGTCAAGAGCAGCTGACTGCGCAATATCCACAGCACCCATATTGAGGGGTGGGAGGGGTGAATCCATTCTTTTGTGGGATTTTTACTACCTCTATGGTAGAGTAGGATCTTTTTGCGAGCGTTTTCTTCGAGAAGAAATTTTTCGAGCGAGATCACGGCATTACAGCGATTCCCAGCCTGTATGCGAAGTCTTTCTGTGTCAGCAATTTTGAAAGGCTTCCTCTTTTGACCTGACTGCAATCCTGCAAGTCTCATTAAATCATGAGTGGTCCTTGGGTTTAATGCTAATTTTTTTAGAAGGTATGAAGGACCGCATACCTAATAAAATAATATTTTGTACCATTAAAGCAGCGGCATTTATGTCTCTGTCAATTTGCTTTTTCGTAAAGCCATACAGTCCTCTTCGGGGCTTCAATCGAAGAGGCGCGTAAACTAGAATACGAAAACTCAGCGGAAACAGTACAGTGGTTGGAATTACCAGGAGGTGCAAGGACTTTTACATCATATTTTTCATGATGTGAAGTCAGAAAAAGGTCCAGGACTTTTTCGCTTTGCCCACCGACGAGTGGGAGGTGCGTCGGTTCCTTCACCAATTGAATGAGTTGATTGCACTCTGCAAACAGCTCAACATAACAACCCTCCTGTGTTGGAAAACCCGAGTGGCTCAACCTAGTTGCGTTGTGCACACTAAAATCGCCGGCAACAACAATTTCACTGCGTGGAAATTGCTCCAATATATTTGAAACCCTATCTGGATTCGGACTCCAATAAAGAAAGCACAAGTGCATGATGTGTGTTTGGATTTTGAAGTTAACCCAAATTGTATTAAATTTGCTATCCGACACACTATGTTCTTGCTGCAGTTGATACACAAGGTCACTCCGAATAAATAGAGCGAGACCCCTATGGGCAGAAAATAATGGCACTAAGTGATACCCAGGTATTTGAAAATCCAGTGGATCTGCATCCTGGGATCTAACCTGGGTCTCACCCAGTGCCATTATTTGTGGCCTAATAACGGACACATACGCATATATAGTTCAAAAATCTATACGAAATTTTTGGGAAACTTTTTCTACTGGGCAACTTCAAAACAAACATACATACAAGGCGCAGCAGTTGAAACAAACAAATGAGAGCGTAAGTCAAGCCGCGGTGAGTGTTAGGCCTTCACCACAGCATAGATTACGCACTCAGTGCAGCCTCAACCGTACGCGCTAGTAGCGTTGAGTAGGATGGGGGAGGGAGGGAATACGTCATGAAACCTGTGCAATTGCAGCAAAGAGCATAGAAACGCCCTTTGCGTCGGCAACTGCAAAAACAGCGAGTGCGGCCACTCAGCAGGCAGAGCGAAACTGGTTCTATTATGTTGTTATTGTTGCAGTATATTGTTTGTATTTATTTATTTGGTGTTTATTTTTCTTTTTAGTTTTGTATGTAAATTGATTATTAGTTTGTGTTTTAATTTAATTTTGTTTTATTTAGTTTTTATTTTATGTTGGGCGGGCACATTATCCACAGTTTGGAAACACATTTATACTAAACGACGGACGGAACAAGTTAAAAAGACAAGAGACGACACGACATGTCAGTCCCCCATAAGTGCGTTGACGCTACTGACTTGCTACGAACTTGAGGATTATATGAACACCATTGAAATATATTTTTGAATGTTTATCGCTCTTTAAATTTGAAAACAGAAGACAATTCTAATGTGTTAATGTTTTTTATTTACATTTGTTTACAATTAATTGAAATAAAAATAAGTTCAATATGACGTAAAGCTCTCTTCCCCACAGTGTGGGGTATTTCTTGAGAGTTTTTTTTATTAGATTTTGGACAGAATACCAATTTGAGATTTTGATCACAATTATTCTAACAAGAAAAAAGCCTCTCATTGGGATGTGACTTGTGAGGGCTCACAATGCCAGAATAGGGCTATTAATTTATATAATTGTCCTGCTAAATCGAAACATCCCGAAGTGCGACACAGCGCACATATTAAAAATATTTTTGATGCTCGTTTGCAAGAAGACGTGAAAGGTTGCAGCAATATACCAATATCTATAATAATCAGATCAGCAAGGCCGGCTAAAATTACGTGATCATTCGAAAGCAGACATCAGAAATAGCAGCTACCATGATACAATGAAAAGGTTTAAGTATCCCAGAGCGCCTCACAAAATTTTTTATTCCATACAAAATTTTGACATAGTCACGGGATGTTTGAAAGTATCTTCATTCATTTTACAGAAGCACAGGACGCCTAAAAATAACAAGAACTTTAATACTTGCAACCACGGTTCCGATAATCATCGCCTATTCAATACCAGCGGCATTACTTTTGATGCTGATATTTCACGACGACGCAGAAGTTTCAACCGATGTTTCGAGGCATAAATCACATGGCAGACTGGATACCAAATATTTTAGATTTTCGGTACAAACAATACTTAAACATATTGAAAAGTTTGTTTTTTTAGAAACCCGTATATGAATTTGGTATTTGAATAAATTTGAAAAGGTTTACTTTTTATGAACAATTAAATTTCAAGGACAATGACCATGATTGACGAAGTTTGTATAATCCTTAAAGCGAGGTTTGCAGCATTCTACGGTCAAGTGTTTTTTTTCTACAACCAGAGAGTATATATTTGATATAGAGTTTCCGTACAGGTGGTTTCGCTGTCACTTTTGTCAAATAAATTCAAACATTGGTTATGTGGAAATTGAAACGAAAATGTTGTCAACTGACACATTTTAGAATCAATATTCTGAAGTATTCTGCCACATTTTTGGCCAGAAAAATAATTAAAATTTATAAGGCGTTGGATTGCAATATATCTTGGTAAGTTTTTTTGCAAATTTTTCGCGGACAGATCCAGTTTTGTGCACTGTTTTCCTCTGTTAACTTTAATCTGTAAAATTCCAATTCCACATAACTAATGTTTTCGGCAGCGACGCCAGCAAACTCGGAAGGAAACTCTATATCAAATGTATACTCTCTGCTACAACCACAAAAAGTTATTATTGATTAATTTTTTGAAACTTTAGACCACTGTATGTCTGGAGAAAGTGAGTCTTGAACTCTGGTAGATTTGGTGTGGAATGTCTCTAATACAAAAAGTTTTACTTGCTAAAAAAAAAGTTAAAATGATTCTAATTCCAGTTTATGCAAAGCAAGACTCTTGGATAAAAACATGTCGATATTTTTTAATAAATGCCAAAATTGTTGTTTCTTGTTTTATTCTTTATTTGATACTGGAGCTGATTCCGAAACTGGTTTTGTTAAATAAGGTCCAGTTTTTGAGATTTTTAGGTTTTTATTATTTTTTTCCAATTGTTTTCAATAGTAAAACTAAAAACAATAATGTAGTTTTCTTGTCTGTGTTAAACGTAAAAAACCATGCATTAACATATATTGTTTGTATATGCTGGCGAAATATAGCCAAGAAAAATTAAAAACTTTACAATAAATTTAAAATTTTATGAATAAAAAACAATATTACTTGATGAAAAAAAGGTAAAAATCATTGTTATTCCGTTTGTGCAACGACATCTATAATAAATATTTAAAAAACTTATCACATTCTCATTATTATATTTTGGAAAATAATGTACCATATATGCCATTGCACTTAATATTAACTTGCGAATGCTTTGTAGCCGCGGTAGCTCAGTGGTTAGTGCGTTGGACTGCGAGCCGAAAGGTCCCCGGTTCAAGCCTGGACTGGGGCTAACAACATCTTTTCATAGAAACATTTTTCTATACCGCGCTACCTCTCGGCAGTAAATGGCAAACCTACGAGAGTAAAACATTGCCTATGAAAAGCTCTCACCCGCCGTTCGGATTCGGCAATAAACTGTAGGTCCCACCACTTTGAGTACAAATATAACACGCACAGCTCAAAATGGTGAGAGAGCTCGGCCGAAGTTCTATACAGGACTGTAGCGCCAAACTATTATTATTATTTATGCTTTGAAATCAATCATTACTTTCAAATGATATAGTTGAGGTTAACGTTTGAAACACCTTTAACCAATATTTAAGAATCATAGCTTTTTCAATAAAAACTGGTAGCTTAACCTTAACTTGAAAATTTTCTTATTTTTAAATCAATATTATCACTAATTCTTAAATTGATTTCGATGTTTACTTCAAATCAATATTTAATACCTGAGACAGACATCTAGTAAAGTTATTATAATAACAATACTATAATATTCTAAATACAGATAGGTGACAGACATAACGTAGTATAGTTTGTGTAGTAAATAAAGCTATGCGAAACAAATATTACAGCATTTTTATTTTTGTTGGGTACCACGGTTACTAGAGAATAATATATTCTAGTCCGCTGTAAAGAGCACTATTTTTTGAAAATCGTGACAATTTTTATTTTTTGTTTTTCTATTACAGACTTCTAATAAAAGTGAAAACAACGTTTTTTTACACGATAGGTTTCCTTTACTTGCAGATCCTCAGTGGACACTTATATTTTTTCTTAATATTGTAGCTTTACTACATTGAAATTTGCAAGGTCGTGGTCATTTTATTTTTGTGCTGCCAATTAAATGCAGTTCAATAAAATTCAGGTTCTAATATTCATTTTTCAATAAAATTTTGAAAAACAATTTCAAAAAATGTATTTATTTTTTGGAATTTATTATGACATTTCAGTACAACGATCTTCTTTTGACAAAAGGCTTTCGGAAAGCTGTGTTTAAACGAAAACTACAAAAATACTACGAATAGTTTCGTGGTATTTGTATCAGATAAATACCACAATGAAATCAACGAATACTACAAAAATATTATAATATTGTGAGACACACATCTAGTATTTCAAATACTATGATTTGAATACCAGATGTCTGTCTCAGGTATTACATTATTTTCAGCTCGATATCAAATTAACCTACATTTAGTTTTTTTCTTTTAAATATTGACTTAATCCTGCAAAAAAGGGATCCTCATATTGTTGTATATCAGAAATACTTTTTCTTTTAGTTTGAAAAATCTGCACATCGCCAGTAAGCACAATAGCATATTCATATTAATCATAATAATGTAACACCAAAAATGCTTACTGTTATGCATGCATTCGTATTTTTCTCATACACTTAATTGATACACTTACTCTTATACGCATATGATGACAACAACAAATTTATTGGTTGTAATGTAAGCCTCATCAGGTAGCACCTGCATGCGGCGTACAGGGAACTAAAGCACATAGAAGTTTTTCTCACGATCACCCCAATACGAATTGATTATTTCACAATATGATGACACTCAGATCTGGTGTTTGTAAATATTGGTGCGACCGAGGTGATGAGTAGAGGTTAAGAATATATTTTAAGTTGGATATGATTTTAACTGCCTTAGAGTGCAGACGTGTTTCTTTTATAAGTTAAACAATAATGTTAATATTAAAATAGAACTTTCAATTAAATAAAAGTATGTCTTGGAAGAAAAGACTTGTTTGAATTATTTCGGTTAATAAAAATGGAACTTCAACGTTGGACATTCTCTGGTAGAACATCACGGGTAATTACAAATGGAACGTTGCGACATTTGGCCTCACACCTAAGCAACGGACATTTTAATTACAACATTTGGCGCAGCCGGTTTTCGAACCAAACATCAAATCCCAGGGGACAGGATGGACTGGATGGAGATTAGAAGTATATGAAATAAATATATTGGACAAGGGAAAATATATTTTTTAGGAGTCGTGAGTATTGTAAAAAACAGTGAAAGAAAATGTGCGAATTTTTGTGAATTTGTGATATAAAACAAAAGAATCATTTGAGAATATCGAAATCATGAAATTAGACATTTGAAAAACAGGCAATTGAACATTTGAAATAAATGATAAATTTTTTAAAAAATTTCATAAAATTGTGAAATTAAATTAATTTTAAATAAAACTGCGAAATTAAAATGTTTTCATAGCGTTGTGAAATTAATTAAATAACAAATTGGAGAATTTTAACAAAATCAAATAACATAAAAAAAAAATCAGTATTCAGTTATAAAATAATATAAAAATTAAATCAACTAGTAAGCAATCTACTGTTTAAACAAAAGGTATACATAGCTTTGCAGAAAATAAAATATAGTATACCAATTTTTATTTAATTTTCAATTTTCATCCTTTAACATACAAATATATAACGGGTTTTCATTAATATTTTTTATTCTAAATAAATATAAATTAATAAACTAGAAAATGTTTCATATTAAATATAAAAATAATAAATGCAATCTATATATATATATATATATATATATATATATATATATATATATATATATATATATATATACATACATAAAGTAATTAATGTTTAATTACATAAATCAATAAAAAAACCGATAATTAAAATGGGTACAAAAAATGTATTTAAACGCGTACATTACGTTGTTCCTTACTTTTCTGGGGCAGAATCTCCATTACTAGAAACTGAATTATATAAATTTATTGAAGGCTGTGAAACAGCAAAGCTTAAAATTAAAGAATCAGATTATGAGGAATTTATTAAATGCGTTAGGTTACATTTGCAGGGAGATGCATATAAATTGGTGAGGATAAAACATTTTTAAAAAATAGAAGAATTATACGAGTTGCTAAAAAATACATACTTAAATGATATTTCTTTAGATTCAGTACTAGAAAAGATTAAAAAAGTTTTTCAAAATAGTAAAGAGAGTTTGAGAGCGTTTGGAAGACGATTAGACGAATTGCAATTCACGGCATTAGAAATTGCAATTAAAAAATACCGTAAAAAGATAGGTAATGATGACGTATTCAGATTGGAATTACAGAAGTCAGTATTGATCTCTTTTAAAGTAGGTGTGAAGGATCCAACAACAAAAGTTGTATTATTAAGTAGTAAGTCAGACACATTAGATGCATTATTGGAAGAAGCATTAAATGTTGAAGCTATTATGCAACTAAGACCAAAGTTAAATGAATACGAATGTTATGTTGAAGCAGAACATAATTCAGAAATAATTAAGCAAAGAGAAAATCCAGAAAAGAATGATAAATTAACCTATGTAAGGAATGTTCCGACATATTCATTCTGTATGAAATTTGGACATACTAGGGACGATTGTATTAGTAGGAAAAATGCGCCTTTCTGCTACGAATGTGGAACTTATGGCCATGAAGCTAATTGGAAATGTGCCAATATTAATATGAAAGATTGTAAAACACAGTTAGGTACTTAATAATGATAGTAAAAATAATAATAATAACATAGAAAATAAAACAAGTAATATGAAATGCTTATGGTGTGATAAACAAGGGCATAAAATAGATAAGTGTTATGCGAAAACAAAATTTGAATCAGTCACAAATAATAATCATAATCCGGGAAACTAAGAGGGGCTCAGTCTAGGCCAGTAAACTGGGGACCCCAAAAGAAAAGTAATATAGGGCCAAATGAGTTAGGAATTGTAGATCAGACGTCGAAAGAGACTGTGGTCAAATTCACTACCCCATTAAACTTTCAAAAACTGAAGGAGGTAAAGAATGAATTAAAATATGAATTAAATGCAAAAGAAAATTGCATAATACACAATTGGAATGGAGATTGTTCGAATTTATCTAATATAAGTGATGTTTTCATTGCAGTACCTTGCGAGGCAGCTAAAAATGGAAGACTTATTTTATTAGTAGACTCAAGAGCAGATGCCAGTTTAGTAAAAGAAAGTGCGATGCCAAATTTTCCAGGTTTTATCAAAAATATTCAAAAGGATTTGAATGGAGCTTTTGGTGGTTGTGTTAGGACATTAGGAACCACCAAGGTCCAACACGGGAGCATAGGGTGCTTAAGTTTAATGCTACACGTAGTGTCACTTGAACAAGGAGTACCAGCAGACGGAATAATCGGACGTGACAATTTATGGAATTGATCTATAATAAATGCGATAGACAAAACGATAACGTTCTTTGATATAGATAAAAATCATATTATAAAACTACCAATGAAAACACAGACAGAAATACAAAACATTTTTTACAACCAACAAATTAAAATTCAAGCGAGAACCGCGAAAATAGTATCATTACCTTTAAAAACAAAAATTCCAAACGTATTAATACATAAGCAAGAAATTTCTTCAGGTGTATATTTAGGCGAAAGCCTATCAAATGTTAGCAAAAATAGAGTTTATGTATCAATATTAAATGCTACAGAAAATGAAATTCTAATAGACAACAAATTTAAACCAAAGTTTTCGAATTTTAATCAGTATAAAGAATTGTATACCAAAAATTCTACAATAAATAGCGTAAATTCAGTAAATATAACAAATTAACAGATAATTAAGGGAAATTAAAATTGACGAAACTTTAAATAAAGACGAAATTACATCTTTACAAAATTTGTGTATTTCTTATCATGACGTTTTTCACCTAGATGGCGATGAATTAACATACACGCGAGCGCTTAAACATGAAATAACTACACAGTGGAACCAACCACTAATTAATCAGAAACAATATAAACTTCCACATACACATAGGGAAGAAATTAATAAAGTAGTAAAAATGTTAGATGACGGCATTATATCTCCAAGCACCTCACCTTGGAATTCACCGTTATTGTTAGTACCAAAAAAGAGCAATAAGGACGGTAGCAAGAAATGGAGACTAGTAATAGATTTTCGTAAACTAAATGATGTAACAATAAAACAAGTATTTCCGATTCCTCGTATAGACGAGATATTAGATCAGCTAGGGCATAGTAGATACTTTTCAACATTAAATTTAGCAAGTGGTTATCATCAGGTCTTAGTAGATGAAAGAGATAAAGAAAAAACTGCTTTCAGTACGGGACTTGGACATTTTGAATTTAATAGAATGCTATTTGGTTTAACAGGTGCAGCTGCCACATTTCAAAGAATAATGAACCACATATTAACAGGTTTACAGGGTATCGATTGTTTTGTGTATCTCGATGACATAGTTGTATATGGAAAAAATTTAAGCGAACATGAGCATAGATTAACGTGTCGATCATGTATTTCACGGTGACAACGATATCGGCTACAATTCGTTTGAAAGTCAGTTGAATATCGTGTGACTACAATTTTTGATTCATGTATCAAACGAAACGTTGAGTACGCTCGTTTTGAGAGTTTTTTTGTTGCCAGCATATAAATCATACGACAAAGTAAAAAGAAAAAATAAAATTTTTGTTTATGAAAAATAGTTGGCAAAACAAAAATTTTGAACAAACGTTTGATTCATAGAGCGAAACGAACGAAACGTTTGAAATACGTTATACAAATTTTAGACGAAGGGGACTGGAAACGAATCGTAGTCACACGAAAATAAAAAGATACATGATTTGGGGGTTAGTAATGTATTACAGAAATTAAGAGAACATAATTTAAAATTAAATACCGAAAAATGTCAGTTTTTGCGTCGCGAAGTTGTATATTTAGGACATAAATGTTCGGAACTAGGTGCGTTGCCAGACCCCTCTAAGGTCGAATGCGTGAAAAATATTCCGGTGCCAAGAAATAGAAAATAAGTACTAGCATTTTTGGGATTAATTAATTATTACAGAAAATGCATAGGCAATATGGTCAAAATATCATTACCAATTAATAATTTACTTAGAAACGACGTTAAATTTACATGGACAGGCGATTGTCAAAATTCATTTATTAAATTAAAAGAATCAATAATTTCATCACCAATTCTCTCATATCCAGATTTTACGAAAACTTTTTTTACTTACAACTGATGCAAGTAATGAAGCAATAGGCGCGGTACTGTCGCAAGGCAAAGTTGGAAGCGATAGACCAGTCGCATTTGCGAGTAGGGCATTAAATGGGGCCGAAAAACGATACTCCACCATTGAAAAAGAATTTTTAGCTATTGTTTGGGCAACCAAGAATTTCAGAGCATACCTATTAGGGAGACCATTTAAAATTTTTACAGATCATCAGCCCTTAAAAGGTATTGCAAACTTAAAAGATCAGACATCCCGCCTTGCACGTTTCCGACATAAATTGTCAGAATACGATTTTGAAATAATTTACAAACCAGGTAAACAAAAAAATTGAACGCGGATGCTTCAAGCAGAATACCATATATACAACCCGATATTACAGTAGTACAAACACGTTCTAAAACTACACAAAATAAATTAGATCAACAAATTACAAAAACAAAGCCCAAAATTAGTACACCGGTCGTAGATGAAACAATTACAGATGCAAATAACGAAACAAATTCTGCACACTTATTAACTGATCCGGAAGAGATTAAAGGTAATAAAAGATTTTCATGATTCCGCGGCGTTAGGAAAAATCGCCCAATGAAAAATCGCCCAAAAATAAAAATGAAAAATCGCCCAAATGAAATTTGGCCGAAAAAAAAATGAAAAATTACCCAAAAAGCAAAAACGAAATTAGACCCAAAAAAAATGAAAAACTGCCCAAAAAAAAATGAAAAATGGCCCAAAAACTGAAAACGACATATCGCCTCAAAATCGTCACACCGCTTAAAACCAAAAAAAAACTAACGTTGCGTAGCCCGTGGTAGGATTGGTAATTGATGTGATCCGTGAGAAGCGGCCAAAGGCCGCCCACTTTTTTTTTTTTTTTTTTTTTTTTACAAATTAACCAACGCTCAGGGGATGCCCCCTATTCATGCAATGCACAGTGTTGATCGTAAGAAGGGATGATAGGTTAAATGGAGGGTGGAAAGATGGAGTAGTGTCGGTGAATGTTTGTTTTGAACTTGCCAATATCAAAAATGTCGGGAAAAACAGACGCAGGGAGATTGTTCCACAAACGTATCGTGCGACTGAAGAACGAATTCTCTCGGTAATGCGTGGTTCTATTGAGAGCCGAGTGAACTACGAAGGGGTGGGCTTGGTTCGATGCCCGAGTAGAACGAGAGGACACACGACCTGGTGGAATCAGGCCATGTATTTCCCTCGAACACTTACCATTGTAATACCTATAGAACAGGCTTACACACCCTACGGTCCTTCGGTGCTCAAGAGAACCAATAGAGGATGAAATATTTTCATCCCCTATTAAATATATTGCACGCTGTTGGATTCGATCCAGGAACTCCAAAGAAGATTTTGAAGCCCCTGCCCATATGTGCGAAACATATCGCCTCAAAATCGTCACACCGCTTAAAACCAAAAAAAAACTAACGTTGCGTAGCCCGTGGTAGGATTGGTAATTGATGTGATCCGTGAGAAGCGGCCAAAGGCCGCCCACTTAGCTGATACTGCATGCAGAACAACTTACGTTGCGTAGCCGGTGGTTGGATTGGTTCATTGTGTATTGTTTTTGTTAAATGCAACATTTATTTTATTGCATTTGGGCGATATGACATTTTTGTTTTCCGGTTTTGGGCGATGTGTGATGCTTGGGCGATATGCCATTTCTTGATACGGGCTCTTTGCGTTTCTGCGATCAGACCGCACGCCTCAAGCAACACCTTTCGGAATACAGTTATTAATATATGTAGTTCATTACCTTTTGATCGAAATAATCAACATGAATGATTAAAAGTTGTTTGAAGCAACCTTGTGGTACTATTTTGAAAGTACCATCTATTAAGTACTTCCTTTGATCCGGCAGCATATATTCCTCCACCAACTTAGCTATGTGCTTAGAAAAAAAATGCAATAGGAGAACTTATGTTCTTGTATGCACGCCTTGTAGAAATGGTACGGCTCGTCATCATGTTATGTCACGCCATAAGTTGTCCATATAGTCTCCAAATTAAATGACTCTACAACTTCGAGTGGTGTCTGTGGTGACCGTACAAATACTTTTTCGGTTAAATACTGTAGACCACGTTGCATTTTTGTGTAGTTCAAATGGAGATGGAGAATTTAGAATTCGAGTTCGATACCGGCAAAAAAGTGAACACGAATTTAATTTATATAAATGCAGAAATGCAATTCAACAGCAAAAAAAAAATATTATATATGCTATATCGATAACTGTGATGCACGCGTGGAAATGCTGTTGGAGGATAACACGGTGATCAAGCCTAAAAAACTGATTGGAAACAGGAATTATATGCTGAGTTGAAAGAAGTTGCGGCTATAAAAAAAAGATTGCATAGAAAACGCTGGTGCAATCGGCCAAACTAAAGCTATGAGTTGCATTCGTGCAGCAGGTAATCCTAAGTGGGAGCAGCTGCATGCTCATTTATTTTGCGTTTATTATTGGCAGATTTTTCCTACAGCTCAAAAATTTTGGGTCATTTTTCATATATTACTTTTGGGCGATTTTTCATAATGAAAAATAACCCAATTTACAAAAATGAAATATCGCCCAAAAAAAACGAAAAATCGCCTAAAAATTTTGGGCGATTTTTCATATGAAAAATCACCCAAATTTGTATGAACAATTTTTGGGCGATTTTTCATTTTTATTTTTGGGCGATTTTTCCTATAGCCGATTCCGCATTAGGAGGCCATCAGCGCGCAGTAAAAACCTATTTTAGAATCAGAAGACAATTTAAGTGGAAAGGTATGCAGAAACAAATAAAAGATTACGTAAAAAATTGTTCAAAATGCCAAGTAAATAAAAGTTTTAGGCTTACAAAAATGCCAATGGTCCTAACTGATACGCCAGTGAGACCATTTGATAAAGTATAGATGGATCTTGTAGGAATTTTACCAGAAACTATCTCTGGAAATAAATATATATTAACATTTCAAGATGATTTTTCAAAATATATGTGTTGCGTAGCTATACCGAACGCAGAAACAGGCACTGTAGCGAAGGCATTTTACTACGAAATCATTACGCGCTTAAATATTCCAAAAGTATTAGTTACCGACAATGGTTCAAATTTCGTCTCTAAACTGTTTTCAGATACATGTAAATTGTTAGGAATTAAAAAGTTACATATTACGCCATATCATCCACAAGCTAACGGATCTTTGAAAAAAAGCCATCGACCATTAGCAGAATATTTGCGAAGTTTTGCAAAAGAAGATGGGTCAAACTGGGACCAATGGTTAAATTCGGCAATGCACGTGCACAATAACACAGTACATATGTCAACAGTGCAAACCCCTTTCCGTACTTTATATGAGTTTGATTTCGATATGCCCACTAATCTAAAACGTAAATGTTCACCAGTTTATAATACTGATGATTACAACAAATTATTAAAATATCAGATTCAACGCACACATGAAATCGTGAGACAAAATCAAGATAAAGCAAAAGAAAAATCTAAACAAAGCTATAACAGCGCATTACACCCAACAATATATAAAGTAGGCGATAAAATATTATTTTTTTTCTATTTTTTAATCGAGTTTTAGCTAATACAGCTAGCTTGCCCTTTCAAAGCATAAATGCTTGAAAAAATTTACCCACTAATAGTAGTAGGGCTCGTAACCTGTGTAAAGCAGGCTGCCTTGCTATTCCTAAAAGTTGCAGTGTGGCAGGCAATTCAAATATTTTTCATACAAACTGTGTGAAGCAGGCTGCCTTGATATTCCTACAAGCTGTCGTGAGGCAGGCAATTCAAATATTTTTCATATAAAATTTATCTGCCGTCGCCTGTGTGAAGCAGGCAGCCGTGCTATTACTAAAGGCTGCCTTGTGGCAGCTATTCTGAAAATTAAAAAAATATTATATTTGTCTGCCGACAACTGCCCGTCGATATTCTATCGAAAACCTGCTACAAGGCAGCCTATTTGAAATTTGAATTCTAAAAACATTGCATAAATCTGTCGTGGCATGTACACATTTTTGAACATGCCGATTCTCTGCGTGAAATCTGCTGTAGGAAGGCTGTCATTTTTGATGACATACAAACTACATGCTATGCCCTGCGTTAAATCTGCCAGTAAACTGCGATTTTGCCAGAAATATGTCAATATTCTGCCAGTAATCTGCCGAATATGACAATTCAAAAAGGTATGAACTTCTCAATGTTCGCACAGTGAAAAATCTTTCATTGCCACAACAATGCGTTTCAAAAGCATTTGAGTAACATACCATTTTCTGCATATTCGGGAGCAATTCCCCAAATTCTGATCGGATTAAATAATGGTTATGTGTGCAATGCACTCAAGACAATCGAAGGCAGTGCAAGTGAACCCTGTGCTTCAAAAGCTCGGCTTGGATGGGTTATTCATGTCGGCGGAGATAACATTCAACAATGCGATTGTCAACATGAGATGGAAAAGCTGCACAAAATAGTTTACCTGTCTCCGGAAAATATTGGACGCAAATATAATTTGATGTTATCTGAAGATGAACGAGCCAATCGCGTAATGCAGTCAACAACAAGACGTATTGGTAAACGCTTTGAAACTAGCTTATTATGGAAGGAAGATAAATCCACAGTTCCTGATAGCTACCCAATGGCTTTTAAACGTTTACAATGCCTTGAACGTAGTATGAAAGCAGCGCATGTTCCAGTTATAACACAACAAATAAATGCGTTAGTCGAAAAAGGGTATGCTCGAAAGCTCACACAAGAGGAAATGAAAGCGCATATGGGAATCATATGATATCTTCCCATATTCACCGTTGTCAACCCGAATAAGCCAGCAAAAGTGCGTCTAGTGTGGGATGCTGCAAAGGTGCGTGGTGTCTCCTTAAATAATTTGCTGCAAAAGGGACCCGATTTGATGACACCTCTTCTGTCTGTGCTATTTGGTTTTCGAGTGAAAAAAGTAGCAATATGTGCGGATATAAGGGAAATGTTTCATTAAGTGAAAATACGGTAGGAAGACCAGCATACCCAGAGATTCCTATGGCGGAATAACGACTTAAACAAGGTTCCTGACGTTTACGTGATGCAGGTGATGACGTTTGGTGCTGTGTGTTCTCCCAGTTCGGCGCAATACGTAAAAAATATGAACGCATTGCAGTTCGAAGAGGCATTTCCGAGAATGCAAACTGTATAACGCATCATCGCTACGTCGACGATCTGATGGATTGTGCAGATTCAGAAAGCGAAGCAATTCAACTGGCAGAAAGCGAAGCAATCAAACTGGCGATAAGGAACTGGCGATCAAATTCTAAGAAAGTAATGGACTGTCTGGGAGAATTGGAGGAAAATATGTATCGATTTGCTCAAATATCGAAATGACAACCGCTTTAAGGAAGACCTAAGTATTGATCGGAAGAAAGGTTCTGGTAAAAAAAAGGCCCACATGATCGTGAAAAGTCGAAGAAGGTTGTGAATATTTTAAAGAAAGATCCAAGTATATACGGAAGGAAATTGGCGAGAAAGGCGGATTGCTTAGAATCTTTCGTGCGCAGGACTAAGAAAGAAGCTGGGCTGAAGACGTACAAGGTCCAAAAAGTTCCGGATAGAAATGCCGTCAAGAATGAAACTGCAAAACAACGAGCTAAAAAGCTGAACCAAGATTTTTTTTTGAAAAATTCGATTGCTGCATAATGGACGACGAAACTTATGTTTTAGCGGACTTTTCTCAGCTACGTGAGCAGGAATTTTATACAGCCGATTCTCGAGGAAATGCCGCTGAAAAATTCAAATAAAAAAAAATGACAAAATTCCCAAAGAAATTCCTTGTTTGGCAGGCAATTTGCAGTTGTGGAAAAAGGAGAAGCTCATTCGTGACATCGGGTACAATTAATAGCGAAGTATATGTGAAGGAATGCTTGCTTCCATTTTTACCCCAGCATGGAGTGTCCACATTTTTTTGGCCTGACCTCGCTTCATGTCACTACAGCAAAACGGCCTTAGAGTGGATCCAACAAAACGCAGTGATTTTGGGCCTAGAGAAGCCAATCCACCAAACTGTCCAGAACTCAGGCCGATTGAGAGAAACTGGGCTTTAGTAAAAAGGGAGATGAAGACAACAAAAGTGGCCAAAGACCTTCAAGACTTTAAAAGAAAGTGGTCTTCAGCAGCTGTGAGGATGTCGGACACTACCATTACAACATTAAATATTAATTTCTGGTTTTTTATATATTTTTTTTAAATCTAAAAATAATTTGCAAAATATTTATTCTATAAAAATCCGATTACTAGATTTCTAGATTTTTTCATTTTTGTAGCGGACAATTTTATTCGACGCAGTCCATAATCTAGGTTATCAGTTTCATTCATCTATAATAATAATAGTTTAGCGCTACAGTCCTGTATAGAACTTCGGCCGAGCTCTCTCACCATTTTGAGCTGTGCGTGTTATATTTGTACTCAAAGTGGTGGGACCTACAGTTTATTGCCGAATCCGAACGGCGGGTGAGAGCTTTTCATAGGCAATGTTTTACTCTCGTAGGTTTGCCATTTACTGACGAGAGGTAGCGCGGTATAGAAAATGTTTCTATGAAAAGATATTGTTAGCCCCAGTCCAGTCTTGAACCGGGGACCTTTCGGCTCACAGTCCAACGCACTAACCACTGAGCTACCGCGGCTTCATCTAACTCTTCAATTTTTTAAGTGGTATGGATTTCAACAGACAAACAGACGGACAAACTGACAGACAGACGGACATCGCTAAATCGACTCAGGAGATCATACCGGAGTTGCTTCCAACGGCGTACTAAACTGAATATACCCTTTCACTTTTTCAGTAAAGTTCAACCGTGTGAATGCTGATGTCCTCCGTGGAGCTAAGATACCAACTAAAACTGACATACTCAAAACGCTGATGTCAATTTACGATCCACTCGGCTTTCTGTCATCTTTCGTTTTTTATCTGAAAATTCTTCTACAAGAAGTATGGAGAACAACAAATGGATGGACTGATGAGGTGAACCAAGATGTGTATCAGAAATGGATTGGAAAATTATTGCCACAGATCGAAAACGTGGAAATTCCAAGATGGTACAAAATTACATCTCACTCTTCGGTTCAACTTCAAATATTTTAGGATATTTTATTTTTTTATTTTAGGATTGGGTCAGGAGATGATATCCAGTGCACATTGGTTATCGCAAAAGTCAAGGTTGCTCCTAAGCAACCTGTCTCAATTTCTCGCTTGGAACTAATGGTAGCAGTTTTATGCGTTCGACTTGCAAATACAATTTGCAGTATGGACAACATTCGGTTGGAGAGGCGATGGTTCTGGTCAGATTTAAACACTGTTCTTGCTTGGTTAAAGTCAAATCCAAGGAACTACAAGCAATTTGTCATGTTCAGAATTGGTGAGGTGCTCGATAATAGTGAAGTGTCAGAATGGAGGTATGTTCCAACCAAAGAAAATGTCGCAGATGATGGTATAAAGTGGAAAGGAAAATTGAGCATCAACATGGAAAGTAGATGGTTCATGGGACCAAATTTTTTAAAATTCCCGGAGTCATCATGGCCTGAAAAAACCTTCAAGACTATGAATCCTTCTGCGGAGCTTAGACCACATCTAGCATTGGTTCACGCTGGTGAGACGTTCAATTCTACGATCATCGATTTTGAAAAATTTTCTTCGTGGAAAAGATTATTGCGCACTGTATTCTCTGCACCGCATATGTGAGGAAGTTGGGAACGATTGGCGCTCTGTCAAAAAAGTCTTGCATCAAATTATACCCAGCTTTACATTTCGCGATGATACTCTTCATAATTCGCTGCTAGAATGTGAGAGCATACTAAACTCATGACATTTAACATATGTGGACTTGGAATCAACCAACGATGAAGCTTTGACTCCGAATCATTTTCTTCTCGGATCTTCCAATGGCAATAAACCCATTGGTGAGTTCACTCAAGATGGCTGCATTTTACGGAAGAGCTGGAGAAAGACGCATTACTTTGCTGATATGTTTGTTGGAAACGGTGGATTCAGGAATATCTTCCAACTCTTACCAAGAGAACGAAATGGCACAATACGAGCAAACCACTTGAAGTTGGCGATGTTGTGATTTTAGTTGACTCTAATCTACCTCGAAATAATTGGCCAATGGGAATTGTCGAGTTCATTTTTACAGCAAAAGATGGTAACGTAAGAAGTGCAATGGTACGAACTTATTCCGGGACTTTCAACTGACCAGTAGCAAAGCTGGCGAAGCTTGACGTAAAGAAAGTAGATGATAATTTTTAAGCGGTTAGAAAAATTATAGATTTTTTTTAACAAGGGGGAGAATGTTACAAACACTGCATATACAACACTGTCCTTATAAAATAATTTTAAAACTACTACTACACATCGATTATAATCAACTTTTTATTCAAAAAGAATTCAATTTGGAAAAAATAACGTATTGAATAAAACTATAAATTTTGATAATATAATTTTGTGGGCTTTTTTGGTCTAATTGAGTTTAATGCAAATAAAAGATTTTATTTCATTTTTTTCCGACGTTTCGCTGCTTTTTTGTCAGCTTCTTCAGGGATTTTATTGAATCTTTTTTTGAAAAGAAAAAAATATTTATACACATAAATATCACATATAACATTTTTGAATATTTTTTAAAACATTTTACACTTACAAGTCAAGTTTTACATTTGTCAAGTTAAAATTATATTATGTCCAGTTAACACAACATTAAACAATTAAATACAAAACATTGTCAAGAATTTGTCAAAAAATTAAATAAAAATATCACAGTCCGTTTCATTTGGTGTTTATATTGCTACTGCATATATTGCGTTGATGTTGTCTTTATCTTATTTGGTGTTCATCATTGTTTGTAGTTTTTGTTGTATTCGCAGACTCTCTAAAGTGTACCTTGTATTTTCTCTCCTTTCTTTGTCAAGTATTTTTATGTTGTCAAAATCAGCTGTGTGACCTGTCTCCAGAATAAGTTGCGCTAATGCTGTTGTTGTCTTCTTTTTGATGATGTCTGCTTTGTGTTCTCCAGTCCGTACTCCAAGCGCTCTCTTTGTTGTCCCTATATAAACTAATTTGCATTTCTTTTCGTCGTTTCCCTTGCAACCGATCTCGTATACTACATTATGTTGTTGTTGTTTGTCAAATTTGTCTTTTATCTTTGAAAATATTCTGCTGAGTGTTTGGTTTGATTTGTGAGCGAACGATGCTCTCTCATTGTTAATTGCTGTATGTAGATTTTTGTTTTCTGTTAGTTTTGGAATGTATGTGACGCTGTAGAATGTTTTAGGGTTGCCAGATTGGATGTGGGTATTTATTGTAATATTTTTTATGAAGTTTGTCGTTTATTAGGTTATTTATTATTGCGTTCGGGTAGTCATTTATTAGTAATGTATTTCTTATTTTTTTTAATGTTTTCTTTTTTAAATTTGTTGTCACTTAAATCAATTACTTTATTTATGAAATTCTTAGCTGTATTTATCTTCTGTCCATGTGGTTGTGTTGAATTGTAGTTTATCATTCGTCCCGATGCTATATCTTTTGAATACCAATTTATTATTATTTTATTATCTTGTCTGTATAGTTTGGTGTCTAGAAACGGTATGCTGCCGTTATTTCCTACTTCTATAGTAAATAGTAGTTTTTCGTGGTATTCGTTTAATGTATTTAATATTATTTCTTTATCCTTGTCTTTGATTATTGCGAAAATATCGTCCACATACTTAAAAATACATTTCAGTATTATGTCAATTTTTCCAATTTTTCCATCGCCGAATGATACCAAAATTTCGTCTTCTTACAAAATTGTGTCCTTTATTTTTTCCTTTAATATGAACGAGTTCTTGATGTTGTATTTGTCTGAGAGGATATTATTCAGAATTTCTCCTACATGTTTTGACAAATTGTAACAAGGAACATTCACAGACGATGAGATGGGTCTCATTGGTAGGCCGGGTTTGTGTATTTTGGGCAATCCATATAGTCTTGGTGTCGATGCTGCGGTGCATGTCATTCTGAATTTTTGTCTTCTGTCAATTTGTTTATTTTTGTATAGGTCGTTTATAATGCTATTATTTGTTCTTTGTAGTTTGATTGTCGGGTCCAATCTTATCGTTCTATATGTGTCTTTCTCTTCTAGTAGCTGTTTCATTTTTATTTTGTAGTCTTCTCTATATATTATTACTGTTTTATTTCCTTTGTCAGAGTTGGTGATAATAATATCATTTTGATGTTTTTTTATTAGTTTTTGTGTTTTGTATATTTTTAGTACAAATTTTTCTTTTGTGCTGTTTTTTAATTTTCTTGCGTGTGTCGCAACTTTGTTTGTGATTTTGGATCTTGCTACTTCTTTGTCCCTATCATCTTCCATAGATTGTATGCATTGCTCAATATCGGCAATTATGTGGATTGGTGAGAAATTCTCATATGATATTGGGATTGCAAACTTCTTTCCCAATGAGAGAAGCCATTTGCTTTCAATTGCTTTCAATTTGGTTGTGTTTACAAACCAACTTTCATTGAATTTAAACCCCCATTTCTCTAAGTTTGTTTCTTTTAATTTGTTAATTTTGGATGAATGTGTCTTTCTGGTTTGAATAGATATGTACTTGTACATATTGGTTTGGTTGTTTACGAATTTTTCGTACTCTATGTTGTTTAACGTGGATTTCATTTTTATTTCTGCGTGGTGAATATTGTTTTTAGTAAATTTTATATTAATGTTTGTTTGTGATATTTCTAAGTTTAGTATCTTAGTCAGGAAATTGTGCTCTGTTTTATCTAATATAGTTTTAATGTAGTTTGACGAAAACAAGATTTTAATTTCAATAATGTCATAGCCGATAGTAATTAATTTAAAACAATTCATTACACCGTCCGACAATGAAACAATGAAAAAATAAACCTGTACGTGAAACTATGGACCATTTTAAGAATTTGTGTGTATCTAGTTTTTTAGATCCATTCGATGAATTTTTTATTTGCATTTAAAATGGAAATGAAATAAAATGAATGAAATATTTTGAAGCTATCCCTACTACTGTCTCTCCCTGAGTGGGAAATAGTAGTATTTTATTTTTTGGCATACTTTAAGAATGTATATGATTTTTTTTATGTGTGCAGCCTAAAGTTGAATTTTGTCGTATGGTTTTATAATTTAAAAAATTACAATATTGAATATGCGGATACAATCGTAGTGATTTTTTACTTTGCGTTTGTAAAATTAGACATTCTTTGCTTAATTCCAATATAGTAAACTATTCTTATTTTCTATTTGTTAATTTCTTGTGACAATTTATTTTTATACCCTACACTAAGAGTGAAAGGGTATATTCAGTTTGGTACGCCGTTTGTAACACCCTGAAGAAAGCATCTCTGGTATGGAAAAGTATATATATATTCTTGATCAGCATGTTGATTTAGCGATGTCCGTCTGTCTGTCTGTTGCAATCACGATTACGGAAAAAGTAGAAGAGCTAGAGCAATGAAACTTTAGATTTAGATTACTTATATATCTAAGCTGTCTGAACAAGAAAATTGACATGATCGATCTATTGTGACCTGAGAACCGACCAGTTATGTTCAAATACCTCATATAAAATATACATCTACAGATAAATTTTACTGTATACGTGCTTAGGTAAACTTTTTTGGTTAAATATATATTGACATCATGCTGAAATATATGAAAATAATGTTTTCCTGCGAAACGAGTAGTGGTTCCCAAAAAAAAAAATCTATATATGGGTATCAAATGAATGGAAATTCTTCAGCGATGGAGAGTTTGTAGTTATTTTCAGGATTCGTATACCCTGGTGACCTATATACCAATTTGAATGGTAACCACACATATTTGTAGGGTATTTATAGTCGGCTTAGACCGACTATAATTTTGATAATCCTAACTATCATAATAACACCTACTTTAAAATTTCCCATGTGATTTAACCTTTCCAATTGGTTATTAATGTTTTTTACCATGAGAAATTTTTGTTTATTGTATTCGAATGTCAAAAAAATAAAAAGATTTTAACTTTTTGGGTTAAAACATTGACCAAAATTACGGTAATTGCATATTTTGACCAATTTCGTACAATACTTTGGATGTACCCTAATGTAATATATATACTGACAAAAGCGTTGCAATTTCAACTTATCAAGACACATTTTTGAATGCGATCAACAATTAAAACCATAACCATTCTTTGTAAATGTTTAAAATCCTTCAAAAACATTATTTTCTATAAAAAAAAAATTGGAAGGCAATATATCTAAATTTTGGACAATTTTAAAAATGTCAAAAAAATGTTTAAATTTCAATATTTTTAAACGCGGCACATTTTGTGATGTTACATTTCAAAAACCTTATACTCTACCATACACGGGTCTATTTCAAATAAGAATGCAAATTCACCATTTTTAAAATTTGCAGTGATCGTACCCTTCTGTTGTTGAAGGTATATTAACGATATATTAAGTAATCTTTTCATGTTAAAATTTCATTAAGTTAAGATTTGGAACAAAAATATAGGGGCCATTCCACACCAAATCGACAAAAAAAAAGTCAAATTTGAGATTTTACCTTTTCGATTTTAATGAAATTTAGGCAACTGATAAAGGGTATCGAGACATGTACTAACCATTTTTTTTATTTTTTCCGACAACTACTTCCAGAGATACAGTGGCTCACTTTTGTATGGTTGTTCATATTTAAATATCTCTTGAACTAGAAATGCTAGAAACTCCGTTAATTACTTTTTTTAAAGCTAATAGAATAGATTTCACGTTTGGAAATTACAACTTAATTTTTTTAAAGCTTGAAAAATAACATAGATTTGCAATGCATTTTGTTTACAATTTTGGTTTGCAATTGAAAAACAATGCATATAATTTTTCTAATTGTCTTATTTATGAATTATATTCATGAATAAGTATAACACTAAAAAATTGCGGAGTTCTGGACAACCAATTATCAATTTATTATGAATAGGATTCATAAATTTTTACAAAATTTTATTTTAATCATAACAGGCGAAATTATGAATATTTATTCATAACTTGTGTTTCATATTGCATATTCATTTTCTTAATGCGCAATCGACGCCAATTGTGAAAATTCACGGCGTAGTTGCAGTCTATAGAACATAATAATAAAGTGCAAAATATGTTATTTGAAAATAAATAATAATTTATACAAATAAATAAGTTGAAGTGATGAATTGTTCACTATTTTTTTTATGTCCATTTCCTTCCTAATGTTTCTATCCCATTGACGTGTACATGTACATAAAGGAATTATTTGCTTTTTTCAGCTATTATTTTTACTTATTAAACTGATCCTGGCGTCGATTCTGTTCTCGTGAAATGAACGTTTTTTTCTGGTGAATTCATACCACATTCTCATTGTGCTGTGAAGTAATAACTATTGTCAAAGGTTCACGAAAATGAAAACAAAGCCGAAGTTTTGAAAAGTTTTTAAAATATTCATCACATAAATGATAATTAAAAAATAAAATAATTAAATTTTACTAGAATATATTCTTATTTACAGTATTATAAGTGTTTATAACAAACCTTACTTTAATTTTTAGTACTATTTTTTCTAAGTATTAAGAACAACTCATCTTCAACAAATTATTTTATTTGCCGATAGATGGCGTCTTCATATTGTATAATTTTTCAGCAAAACAATGAACTGTCACTTGCTACAACAACAGAGGTCACTTCTTGTAGTGACCTCAGAATATTCTTTCTCTTTTTCATTATCCCTTAACCTGGTAAGACATACTTTTTGGAAGCACTCCAAATCCATAAAGCATATTAATGCACATCTTTAAGATTTCCTGAAATATATATATTATAACGAAATCCAAACATACATTCTTTTCATTACAAATATTTCATGCAAATTGGCTTTTCCTTCATCGGAGATACTTGGCAGCAAAAAACAACCAAATCATCAGTGTCAATAATAGAAAATCCCTAATTTCACATTGGTCCGTACGATCCAGATTACAGAGAAGTCTTAAGGAACCAAGTCGAAGAGAACAAGTCCAAGAGAAGAAAAGAATAGAAGTCCACGTAGCTGAGTGATCAGCATACAGTTCAGAAGGTGCGTTGCATTTATATATTTTAGTTATATGTTAGATTGTGCATTTTCCCATATTATTCGAAATCCGCCAAAATAGTGTTAAACTTTAGCCATAAATTTGTGCAATAACCAAATATAAGCAGGAAACAAACAAAAAAAAAAAAATATAAATTTCTTTTACTATTTTCAAAGAAAAAAATATATGTATATAGTAAAAAGTGCGTGTTTTTTTCCAAAAAGGTGTAAAAAAAACCAGAAATTTGATATTTGAAAAAAAAAAAAAAATGTTTGATCGAATTTAAGCGAATTTCGCTTAAAATCGTATATTTCACAATTTTTGTATATTCGGTATAAATTCTTAAGGCTATTGGCAGTGAACAACTGGTGAGCAGAGTCAAATTATTTTTTTATAATAACTATGTTCTTAAAATAAATAAAAGAAAAAGAAATTACAATATCTGATCTCTGTACCAAATTATTGAACAGCAGAAATAAAAATATTAAAATCTGCACACATTTCATTGTACTTTGACAAACTTGTTTTCATTTTGGTTAGTAAATAGATATACATACACTAAGTTTCGACCGATTGGGAAACCCCTCCCCCCTTTCACGCATTAAAAGTCTCCAATTTAATTATTTGTTCAAATACTGAGAGCGGGGTTTAAATATATGTTTAGCAACATTTCTCTTTATATCAATTGTTATGCTCTCTCACTTACACACAACATAGCGAAGAGAGCACCACAGAGAACTCCCACAACACCTCTCATTTTTTTTAATTACCTATTGTTACTCGCTTCCACTTACGCACAACATATCGAAGAGATCACCAAAAGGAACTCCTACAAATCCTCTCATTTTTTAATTACGTAAAAGTCTCCACGGTCACTGTATCAAATTTGCGAACGGCTTATATAAAAAAAAAAAAGTTCAGCAACATTTCTCATATGCTCCCACTCACGCATGAAACCACGAAGACGGCAAAACGAAGAAGTAAACAGCGACGCAGCTAACATTGTTGCTGGATACATTAGAGTGTTCGTTAGTACAGAAACAAAACTAAGACGAGCAAGAAGCCTACAATCTCATCTGAGTGCAATTTCGCTCTTGCGCTCTCTCCTTTTTTTTTCTTGTTCTGATAATTTAGCAACATAGAGACCTAACTACAACGAGTTCAACGACTTACATCCAATCAACTGTTCCTTTGCAACATTTAGGAAGTTTGCAGCCAATCTATGCCCGGAGGTCAACGAACTTTAACGAAGCAGCTGACCATTAAAACTATTACAACTTACAACATGAACAACGTTTAAGACTCGCCCCTATTTTTATTTTTTCATATTTTTTATGTTCATTATATTATTATATTACATACATATATTAATTTTTTTATTTGTATCAATTTGGTCGAACTGAACAAATTAAAACAAAAACATTTCCAACAACAAATCGTTTATTGCTAAATAAGAAATGTTTAACACGCCATTTGTTCATCGATTATTACTATTTTTTATTAAAAAAAAAGAAAAAAAAACTGCTGGATTTGGGGTGGATATTCCACATTAATTTTGTTCACTTCTTTCTGATTGGTCAAAGCACTAAGATGTCTTTTAAACATTTCTAAAGTTTATAAAGAACTTATTTTTGCAAATATATTGCGCGGAACAAATACTGCTTTGAGTACAACTTCTGATTGGTCTTCGCAATACTGATAACAACACATCATTTCTGGATTTACAATTGATTTCCGTAATTTAAAAAAAAAAAAAAAAATAATTCTAGCGATCTTCGGTCACTGTATTGCTTGGAATTTCTGCAAACCTGAGTACGACGTACTAATTGGTCCCGGCGATACTTTAGTGACATATTTCTGAACTTTCACTTAAAAAAAATTAAAAAAAATCTCATTTCTGAACGAATACTTTCAAGTATAGTTTTTTATTTCATTTCAACTTGAAAGATAATAAGTACCATACATATATAGCAAGTATAGATTCATAATATCTGCGCTCGATTCCTTTATCCGCGTCACTGACAATCTTGTCGAATTCGAAGCAGATTTTAATACTACGCTACCATCAGGAAGTTCCATACACTCTTTAACAGTTCACCGAGACGAAATGAAATCCATCTGGGCAAATGTGAAGACGGCATATGAAGCGAGCTTACAGGAAAAACATATTGTAGAGAACGTTGCTGATGCTGATTTAGAGATCCTCAAGATAGATATCGTACTTCGTATGAAACGTATGTACGCTGCGTAACTAGGATTGGTGAACTCATTGAAGAAAGGTCAACTGCAAGTGCTGGTTCTGCCTTTATACTTCCTACAACAGAACCTAGGGAGGACAATTCGTCGCTTAGTTATAACAATCGTCTTCCACTGTGCGACACCGAAATATTCAATGGTGATTATATTTCATGGCCTTCTTTTCGTGATATGTTTACAGCCATATACGTAAACAATGCGCGATTAAGTCCGGTAGAAAAACTATTTCATCTAAATCAGAAGACGCAAGGCATTGCTCGTAACATTGTTAAGAAACATCCGTTGACCAACGATGGTTTCTCCACGGCATGGAAGAATTTCACTGATCGTTTTGAGAATAAGCGAATTCTTGTAAATAGTCAATTACGTATTTTGTTTAGCTTGACTTCTGTGTCTACAGAATCTGGTGCTGCAAAAAATCGACTTCAGCGTGACATTAATAGCTGCATTTCAGCACTAAAGCTTTACAATATAAATATTGAATATTGGGATTCAATTTTTGTTTCCATTTGTTCCACACGTTTGCCAGGTGCTACATTGGCGCTCTGGGAACAATCTATTATGGACAAATGCGAAATTCCAAAATGGGAAGATTTTGATTCGTTTCTAACCAGTCGTTACTAAACACTGGAAACAGTTTCTGATCTTAAAGGGTCGCCAAATTTTTATAATAATTCTCAAAAAGTCTACAATAGTCAAAATCGTCACAACTCCAAACAATTACATACATATCACAATAATGTATAGGTCCCTTCTTGCAAACTATGTCCAAATGAACAACATACTCTCCAACAATGTCCTCGATTTCTTAGTATGACTCCTGAAGATAGAATGTCTGTTGTCAGAAAATATTCATTATGTATCAATTGTTTTGCTAAAGCGCATTCAGTTAAATTCTGCAAGAGCGCACATAATTGCTACACATACATGCAATAAGCGCCACAATACGCTATTACACATTTTACTCCTAATCCAACATCTTTTGTATCAAACCCTTTACCTCAAAACTCTGGTAGTGTTTCTAACTTTAATAATGGCATGCAAAGATCTCATGCAGTACAAATACAGTCCACTGAAGCAACTGCCCCTTCTACCAGTGTTCAATCGAATTTTTCATCGAGTTATAAAGGTGTTCTATTAGGTACCGCTGTGGTCAATATAAACCACATGGGTATTAGTTATTCTGCACGAGCACTTATCGATTCGGGTTCAGAAAGAACCTTTATTTCTGAACGGCTCTTTAGACTTCTTAAGCTGTGGACTTAATAATGCAGTTTCAGCTAAAGTTCAAAAATTATGCTCGTCTGTTTTGAGCTCTCCAGTTGACAACAGAATCAATATCCTAATCCATAAAGCATATTAATCCACATCTTTAAGAATTCCTGAAATATATATATTATAACGAAATCCAAACATACATTCTTTTCATTACAACTATTTCATGCAAATTGGCTTTTTCTTCATCGGAGATACTTGGCAGCAAAAAACAACCAGCGAAAAACAACCAAATCATCAGTGTCAATAATAAAAAATCCCTAATTTCACATTGGTCCGTACGATCCAGATTACAGAGAAGTCTCAAGTATCCAAGTCGAAGAGAACAAGTCCAAGAGAAGAAAAGAATAGAAGTCCACGTAGCAGAACGATCAGCAAACAGTTCAGAAGGTACGTTCAATTTATATATTTTAGTTATATATTAGATTGTGCATCGCGTGCTTGTTGGCTTCCCATATTATTCGAAATCCGCCAAAATAGTGTTAAACTTTACCCATAAATTTGTGCAATAACCAAATATAAGCAGGAAACAAAAAAAAAAAAAAAACTCCAAATTTCTTTTACTATTTTCAAAGAAAAAAAAATATATGTATATAGTAAAAAGTGCGTGTTTTTTTCCAAAAAGGTGTAAAAAAAACCAGAAATTTGATATTTGAAAAAAAAAAAAATTTTTGATCGAATTTAAGCGAATTTCGCTTAAAATCGTATATTTCACAATTTTTGTATATTCGGTATAAATTCTTAAGGCTATTGGCAGTGAACAACTGGTGAGCAGAGTCAAATTATTTTTTTATTTTTTTGTAATAACTATGTTCTTAAAATAAATAAAAGAAAAAGAAATTACAATATCTGATCTCTGTACCAAATTATTGAACAGCAGAAATAAAAATATTAAAATCTTTTTTAATTTTTTTAATCTTAATGAAATTAATGAGTTAAAATCTTTGCATTAATATTTTTAATTTCATACTTGTTCCTGAAGTTCTGCACACATTTCATTGTACTTTGACAAACTTGTTTTCATTTTGGTTAGTAAATAGATATACATACACTAAGTTTCGACCAATTTAATTATTTGTTCAAATACTGAGAGCGGGGTTTAAATATATGTTTAGCAACATTTTCTTTATATCAATTGTTATGCTCTCTCACTTACACACAACATAGCGAAGAGAGCACCACAGAGAACTCCCACAACACCTCTCATTTTTTTTAATTACCTATTGTTACTCGCTTCCACTTACGCACAACATATCGAAGAGATCACCAAAAGGAACTCCTACAAATCCTCTCATTTTCTAATTACGTAAAAGTCTCCACGGTCACTGTATCAAATTTGCGAACGGCTTATATAAAAAAAAAAAAAAATCAGCAATATTTCTCATATGCTTTCTAATCCATCGTTACGCGTTCCCACTCACGCATGAAACCACGAAGACGGCAAAACGAAGAAGTAAACAGCGACGCAGCTAACATTGTTGCTGGATACATTAGAGTGTTCGTTAGTACAGAAACAAAACTAAGAAGATCAAGAAGCCTACAATCATCTGAGTGCAATTTCGCTCTTGCGCTCTCTCCTTTTTTTTCTTGTTCTGATAATTTAGCAACATAGAGACCTAACTACAACGAGTTCAACGACTTACATCCAATCAAAAATGAAAACTATTATTTTTTAATGTCATTTCTGTAAAATATTTCTGAATTCAATACTGAATAATTGATACATTGCTTAATTCATTTGTTATCGACTTATTACTATTTTTTATTAAAAAAAAAAACTGCTGGATTTGGGGTGGATATTCCACATTAATTTTGTTTACTTCTTTCTTATTGGTCAAAGCACTAAGATGTCTTTTAAACATTTCTAAAATTCCAAGTTTATAAAGAACTTATTTTTGCAAATATATTGCGCGGAACAAATACTGCTTTGAGTACAACTTCTGATTGGTCTTCGCAATACTGAAAACAACACATCATTTTCTAGGTAGAAAAACTATTTCATCTAAATCAGAAGACGCAAGGCATTGCTCGTGACATTGTTAAGAAACATCCGTTGACCAACGATGGTTTCTCCACGGCATGGAAGAATTTGACTGATCGTTTTGAGAATAAGCGAATTCTTGTAAATAGTCAATTACGTATTTTGTTTAGCTTGACTTCTGTGTCTACAGAAACTGGTGCTGCAAAAAATCGACTTCAGCGTGACATTAATAGCTGCATTTCAGCACTAAAGCTTTACAATATAAATATTGAAAATTGGGATTCAATTTTTGTTTTCATTTGTTCCACACGTTTGCCAGAGGCTACATTGGCGCTCTGGGAACAATCTATTATGGACAAATGCGAAATTCCAAAATGGAAAGATTTTGATTTCTAACCAGTCGTTACCAAACACTGAAAACAGTTTCTGATCTTAAAGGGTCGTCAAATTTTTATAATAATTCTCAAAAATTCTACAGTAGTCAAAATCGTCAAAACAATTACATACATATCACAATAATGTATCGGTCCCTTCTTGCAAACTATGTCCAAATGAACAACATACTCTCCGACAATGTCCTCGATTTCTTAGTATGACTCCTGAAGATAGAATGTCTGTTGTCAGAAAATATTCATTATGTATCAATTGTTTTGCTAAAGCGCATTCAGTTAAATTCTGCAAGAGCGCACATAATTGCTACACATACATGCAATAAGCGCCACAATACGCTATTACACTTTGAACATTTGACTCCTAATCCAACATCTTTTGTATCAAACCCTTTACCTCAAAACTCTGGTAGTGTTTCTAACTTTAATAATGGCATGATCTCATGCCGTACAAATACAGTCCACTAAAGCAACTGCCCCTTCTACCAGTGTTAAATCGTATTTTTCATCGAGTTATAAAGGTGTTCTATTAGGTACCGCTGTGGTCAATATAAACCACATGGGTATTAGTTATTCTGCACGAGCACTTATCGATTCGGGTTCAGAAAGAAACTTTATTTCTGAACGGCTCTTTAGACTTCATAAGCTCCCAGCCAACTACGGCTCAAATATCTGGACTTAATAATGCAGTTTCAGCTAAAGTTCAAAAATTATGCTCGTTTGTTTTGAGCTCTCCAGTTGATAACAGAATCAATATCGAAGCCAACGCTCTTGTTGTTCCACATCTCACAGATAAACTTCCATCATTTCCGGTAGATCGTTCTATATTTTCAAATCTTCCAAATTTACCACTTGCTGATTCAGAATTTTACAAAAGTTCACACATAGATATTTTGATCGGTGGAGATCTCTTTCCGACCATTCTACTCGATGGTATCAGAAGAAATATATGTGGTTCCTTAGTTGCACAAGAGACAATTTTTGGATGGATCCTGACGGGTCCTGTTGTTAAAAATTCCACATCTGCTTATTCCACATGTGTTTCATTCTTTAACGAAGTTGCTCTCGATAAAGAAATTTCAAATTTTTGGGAGGTGGAGGATTTACCCAAATATTGGCCAATCACGGTCTATTGCATATGCTCAATATCATAGAAATGAATGCCGTCTCCTCAAAAACACACCCTTTAAGGTTGAATATGACGGTGTGGTGAACGAATATCTTCAATTGGACCATATGAAAATGGTTTCTCCTCCAAAATTCACTAGCTTTCCCGACCATTACTATTTACCACACCACGCGGTTATTAAACCTGAAAGCACGACTACAAAAGTTCGTTTCGTATTAAAAAAAAAAACAGATATACGATATTTGAAAAAAAAAAGATTGATCGAATTTAAGCGAATTTCGCTTAAAATCGTATATTTCACAATTTTTGTATATTCGGTATAAATTCTTAAGGCTATTGGCAGTGAACTACTGGTGAGCAGAGTCAAATTAATTTTTTATTTTTTTGTAATAACTATGTTCTTAAAATAAATAAAAGAAAAAGAAATTACAATATCTGATCTCTGTACCAAATTATTGAACAGCCGAAATAAAAATAATAAAATCTTTTATAATTTTTTTAATCTTAATAAAATTAATGAGTTAAAATCTTTGCATTAATATTTTTAATTTCATACTTGTTCCTGAAATTCTGCACACATTTCATTGTACTTTGACAAACTTGCTGTTCCATTGCAACATTTTGGAAGTTTGCAGCCAATCTATGCCCGGAGGTCAACGAACTTTAACGAAGCAGCAGACCATTAAAACTATTACAACTTACAACATGAACAACGTTTAAGACTCGCCCCTATTTTTTTGTTTTTTATGTTCATTATATTATTATATTACATACATATATTAAATTTTTTATTTGTATCAATATGGTCGAACTGAACAAATTAAAACAAAAACATTTCCAACAACAAATCGTTTATTGCTAAATAAGTTCTGTTTAACACGCCCATTTTTGGCCACCATTTCTTAAATTCGCGTTACATACATATTATATAAAATATATTTTTTTTGAGTACATATATGTTCGTTATTTTTATTGGTTACGATTTCGCTAATTCTTTATTCGTCAGGTTAGAAAACTTCTGAGAGATACTAATGAAAACAGTCAATCATATTACGTGAAAACTATTATTTTTTAATGTCATTTCTGTGAAATATTTCTGAATTCAATACTGAATAATTGATACATTGCTTAATTCATTTGTTATCGATTTATTACTATTTTTCATTAAAAAAAACTGCTGGATTTTATGGTGGATATTCCACATTTATTTTGTTCACTTCTTTCTGATTGGTCAAAGCTCTAATATGTCTTTGAAACATTTCTAAAATTCCAAGTTTATAAAGAACTTATTTTTGCAAATATATTGAGCGGAACAAATACTGCTTTGAGTACAACTTCTGATTGGTCTTCGCAATACTGATAACAACACATCATTTGTACTTTGACAAACTTGCTGTTCCATTGCAACATTTTGGAAGTTTGCAGCCAATCTATGCCCGGAGGTCAACGAACTTTAACGAAGCAGCAGACCATTAAAACTATTACAACTTACAACATGAACAACGTTTAAGACTCGCCCCTATTTTTTTGTTTTTTATGTTCATTATATTATTATATTACATACATATATTAAATTTTTTATTTGTATCAATATGGTCGAACTGAACAAATTAAAACAAAAACATTTCCAACAACAAATCGTTTATTGCTAAATAAGTTCTGTTTAACACGCCCATTTTTGGCCACCATTTCTTAAATTCGCGTTACATACATATTATATAAAATATATTTTTTTTGAGTACATATATGTTCGTTATTTTTATTGGTTACGATTTCGCTAATTCTTTATTCGTCAGGTTAGAAAACTTCTGAGAGATACTAATGAAAACAGTCAATCATATTACGTGAAAACTATTATTTTTTAATGTCATTTCTGTGAAATATTTCTGAATTCAATACTGAATAATTGATACATTGCTTAATTCATTTGTTATCGATTTATTACTATTTTTCATTAAAAAAAACTGCTGGATTTTATGGTGGATATTCCACATTTATTTTGTTCACTTCTTTCTGATTGGTCAAAGCTCTAATATGTCTTTGAAACATTTCTAAAATTCCAAGTTTATAAAGAACTTATTTTTGCAAATATATTGAGCGGAACAAATACTGCTTTGAGTACAACTTCTGATTGGTCTTCGCAATACTGATAACAACACATCATTTGTACTTTGACAAACTTGCTGTTCCATTGCAACATTTTGGAAGTTTGCAGCCAATCTATGCCCGGAGGTCAACGAACTTTAACGAAGCAGCAGACCATTAAAACTATTACAACTTACAACATGAACAACGTTTAAGACTCGCCCCTATTTTTTTGTTTTTTATGTTCATTATATTATTATATTACATACATATATTAAATTTTTTATTTGTATCAATATGGTCGAACTGAACAAATTAAAACAAAAACATTTCCAACAACAAATCGTTTATTGCTAAATAAGTTCTGTTTAACACGCCCATTTTTGGCCACCATTTCTTAAATTCGCGTTACATACATATTATATAAAATATATTTTTTTTGAGTACATATATGTTCGTTATTTTTATTGGTTACGATTTCGCTAATTCTTTATTCGTCAGGTTAGAAAACTTCTGAGAGATACTAATGAAAACAGTCAATCATATTACGTGAAAACTATTATTTTTTAATGTCATTTCTGTGAAATATTTCTGAATTCAATACCGAATAATTGATACATTGCTTAATTCATTTGTTATCGATTTATTACTATTTTTCATTAAAAAAAACTGCTGGATTTTATGGTGGATATTCCACATTTATTTTGTTCACTTCTTTCTGATTGGTCAAAGCTCTAATATGTCTTTGAAACATTTCTAAAATTCCAAGTTTATAAAGAACTTATTTTTGCAAATATATTGAGCTGAACAAATACTGCTTTGAGTACAACTTCTGATTGGTCTTCGCAATACTGATAACAACACATCATTTCTGGATTTGCAATTGATGTCCGTAATTAAAAAAAAAAATAATAATAATTCCAGCGATCTTCGGTCACTGTATTGCTTGGAATTTCAGCACACCTGAGTACGACGTACTAATTGGTCCCGGCGATACTTTAGTGACATATTTCTGAACTTTCACTTAAAACAAAAAAAAAATCATTTCTGAACGAATACTTTCAAGTATATTTTTTTATTCCATTTGAACTTGAAAGATAATAAGTACCATATATATATAGCAAGTATAGATTCATTATATCTGCGCTCGATTCCTTTATCCGCGTCACTGACAATCTTGTCGAATTCGAAGCAGATTTTAATACTACGCTACCATCAGGAAGTTCCATACACTCTTTAGCAGTTCACCGAGACGAAATGAAATCCATCTGGGCAAATGTAAAGAAGGCATATGAAGCGTGCTTACAGGAAAAACATATTGTGGAGAACGTTGCTGATGCTGATTTAGAGATCCTCAAGAATAGATATCGTACTTCGTATGAAACGTATGTACGCTGCGTAACTAGGATTGGTGAACTCATTGAAGAAAGGACAACTGCAAGTGCTGGTTCTGCCTTTATACTTCCTACAACAGCACCTAGGGAGGACAATTCGTCGCTTAGTTATAACATTCGTCTTCCACCGCGCGACACCGAAATATTCAATGGTGATTTTCGTGATATTTTTACAGCCATATACGTAAACAATGCGCGATTAAGACTGGTAGAAAAACTATTTCATCTAAATCAGAAGACGCAAGGCATTGCTCGTGACATTGTTAAGAAACATCCGTTGACCAACGATGGTTTCTCCACGGCATGGAAGAATTTTACTGATCGTTTTGAGAATAAGCGAATTCTTGTAAATAGTCAATTACGTATTTTGTTTAGCTTGACTTCTGTGTCTACAGAATCTGGTGCTGCAAAAAATCGACTTCAGCGTGACATTAATAGCTGCATTTCAGCACTAAAGCTTTACAATATAAATATTGAAAATTGGGATTCAATTTTTGTTTTCATTTGTTCCACACGTTTGCCAGAGGCTACATTGGCGCTCTGGGAACAATCTATTATGGACAAATGCGAAATTCCAAAATGGGAAGATTTTGATTCGTTTCTAACCAGTCGTTACCAAACACTGGAAACAGTTTCTGATCTTAAAGGGTCGTCAAATTTTTATAATAATTCTCAAAAATTCTACAATAGTCAAAATCGTCAAAACAATTACATACATACATATCACAATAATGTATCGGTCCCTTCTTGCAAACTATGTCCAAATGAACAACATACTCTCCGAAAATGTCCTCGATTTCTTAGTATGACTCCTGAAGATAGAATGTCTGTTGTCAGAAAATATTCATTATGTATCAATTGTTTAGCTAAAGCGCATTCAGTTAAATTCTGCAAGAGCGCACATAATTGCTACAGATACATGCAATAAGCGCCACAATACGCTATTACACTTTGAACATTTGACTCCTAATCCAACATCTTTTGTATCAAACCCTTTACCTCAAAACTCTGGTAGTGTTTCTAACTTTAATAATGGCATGGTCTCATGCCGTACAAATACAGTCCACTAAAGCAACTGCCCCTTCTACCAGTGTTAAATCGTATTTTTCATCGAGTTATAAAGGTGTTCTATTAGGTACCGCTGTGACAATATAAATTAGTTATTCTGCACGAGCACTTATCGATTCGGGTTCAGAAGGAACCTTTATTTCTGAACGGCTCTTTAAACTTCTTAAGCTCCCATCGCAGCCAACTACGGCTCAAATATCTGGACTTAATAATGCAGTTTCAGCTAAAGTTCTAAAATTATGCTCGTTTGTTTTGAGCTCTCCAGTTGATAACAGAATCAATATCGATGCCAACGCTCTTGTTGTTCCACATCTCACAGATAAACTTCCATCATTTCCGGTAGATCGTTCTATATTTTCAAATCTTCCAAATTTACCACTTGCTGATTCAGAATTTTACAAAAGTTCACACATAGATATTTTGATCGGTGGAGATCTCTTTCCGTCCATTCTACTCGATGGTATCAGAAGAAATATATGTGCTTTCAAATTTTTGGGAGGTGGAGGATCTACCCAAAACGCGTTTCATGACAGAAGCAGAGCATTTTTGTGAAGAACATTTTGTGCGTACAACAATGCGTAATGATGACGGCAGATATGTTGTTTCCCTTCCTTTTAAGGAAAATTATACTAGAACACAAAATATTGGCCAATCACTGTCTATTGCATATGCTAAATATCATAGAAATGAATGCCGTCTCCTCAAAAACCCACCCTTTAAGGTTGAATATGATGGGGTGGTGAACGAATATCTTCAATTGGACCATATGAAAATGGTTTCTCCTCCAAAATTCACTAGCTTTCCCGACCATTACTATTTACCACACCACGCGGTTATTAAACCTGAAAGCACGACTACAAAAGTTCGTGTCGTATTCAACGCATCGAGTCCATCCTCAAATGGTATCAGTCTGAATGACATTTTACACACCGGTCCGGTATTACAATCAGATTTAACTTCTCATTTTAAAATGACGATTTTATCGTTATGTATTCAATGGTGTTATTCAAAAGATGTATCGGCAAATTTTGATCAATCCACGTCAAACGTCTTTTCAACGAATACTTTTTCGAAACTCTCCTGATCACGATATCCAAGATTACGAATTGAAAACAGTTACCTTTGGAGTAAATTGTGCTCCATATATGGCAATTCGTACCATGCACCAACTTGCCGACGTGGCCGAAACTTTTCCACTTGCAAGTCGTATTCTTCGCAATTATATGTATGTCGATGACGCACTTGCAGGAGCACACGACATTCCTACTGCCATTAGGACAAGAGACGAGCATATTGCAGCACTTAGGTCAGCAGGATTTTCCTTGAGGAAATGGGCATCTAATACCCCGCAAATATTAGAGAATCTTCTACGATCACACCTTTTGCACGAAGATTTTCTACAATTTGAAGACAATAGTTCTGCAAAAACTTTAGGTGTGAGATGGAATGCTCCTTCTGACACATTTTATTTTTCTACTCAACCAATAGAGAAAAAAGCTATACACACTAAAAGAGACGTTCTTTCTCAAATTTCTAAACTGTTTGACCCTGCTGGTTGGCTAGCTCCTTGCATTGTGTTGCAAAAATGCTAATGCAAAAAATTTGGCTTGTGCGAACAGAATGGGACGAAAATTTGAATCCTGTATGTCTTCAGATATGGAATTTATTTCTATCCAATTACCTACATATTAATTAAATTAAGATTCCTCGTTGGATCGACTTTGCTCCAGAGAACGAAATTGAATTTCATGGTTTTTGCTACGCCACAGAAAAGGCATATGCAGCAATCATATATATTCGCATTAAAAGTTCATTCGCAGTTTCCACTCATTTGTTAGCGGCCAAAACGAAAGTCGCTCCCGTAAAATCATTTCAGTTCCCAGACTGGAATTATGTGGCACAGTTCTACTGACCGACATGATTGACGCTCTTTTACCACCAAACTACAAATTATTTTTCTGGACTGATTCCACCATTGTGTTAGCTTGGCTATCAAAGCCGCCATGTCAGTGGACAACGTTTGTTGCGAATCGTGTGTCTAAAATTGTTCAGAGTGTTGGTACAAAAAATTTGTTTCATGTGAACTCGGAAGCAAATCCAGCAAATTTAACAAATCGTAGCGTTATGCCACAAGATTTAATATCTAATGACATGTGGTGGCATGGACCACAATGGCTTAAACTTGATTCATCGCTACGGCGAAATTCATTAACTAATCCCTACCTTGATACACACCTTGAACAAAAATCAATTAAGTCTAATTTTACATATTTTCGCTCATATGAAGAGATTTTCCTCATTTTCCAGAGCATTGCATATATCTTACGATTTTTCTATCATTCACATTCAGATCATAAGACCAGTTTCTCCAAAAATTCCACACTAATCGATAACTCCGAAATTCTAGACGTTAAGAATCGCTTAATGATTTTATGTCAAAAAGTAGCATATCCTGAAGAATACCGAAATCTTTCAAAAAAACAGCTAATCGCACCATTAAGCCATTTGCTAAATTTAAATCCTTTTTGTGATGAAAAGCGAATTTTAAGAGTTTGTGGAAGACTCATTGCTTCGCCCACCATGTCGTACGATGAACGACATCCAATCATACTTCCATACGATTGTCAATTTTCACGACTTTTAGTCAAATTTACACATCAAATATCCATTCATGGTGGCAATCAGTTGGTGTTGCGTTTGATTAGAATGCAATTTTGGATTCCTAAGATGAAAAACCTTATCAAAACTACAATTCATCATTGCAAAATTTGTGTAATTCATAAGAAAATGGTTCAGACTCAATTAATGAGTGCCCTACCACCTGAACGCACTATACTTTCCCGTCCATTTGCGCACACTGGTCTTGATTTTGCCGGGCCATTCGAAATAAAAAATTACACTGGTAGGGAATGTGTTATAACTAAAGGCTAAGTTTGTGTATTTGTTTGCTTTTCTACCAAAGCCATGCACCTTGAAGACACATCGAATCTATCAACACCTACATTTTTAGCCGCCTTTAATAGATTCATTTCTCGGCGCGGATGTCCTCATTATTTGTACTCAGACAATGGTACAACGTTTGTTGGAGCTTCTAAAAGTCTGACACAAGAATTCTTAAAAGCATCGAATTCTACATTGACTTCTAATTTTAGCCACCACGGCATAACATGGCATTTTATTCCTGCTGGTGCACCTCACATGGGTGGACTATGGGAAGCAGGAGTCAAAAGTTTCAAAACTCATTTTCGTAAAATTGGCGGATCATTCAAATATACTTTTGAAGAGTCAAATTACGGAACCCACCGTGTCGATAATTAATCGCTGGCAACGTCTGAAAGCAATTCAACAAACGTTCTGTGCGCGCTGGAAAAACGAATACCTAAAAGAAATGCACAAACGAAATAAGTGGAAAAACCCACAAGATAACATAATTGTAAACACCATCGTTGTCGTAAAAGACGAAAATTTACCGCCCACTGAATGGCGTCTTGGCAGGGTAACTAAAATATATACTGGAAGTGACAATAGTGTTCGTGTTGCGGATGTCGTTACGCAACGCGGCTGCATTGCATTACAAGGCCTATTGTCAAGCTCGTCGTTTTACCTGTCCAATAATGATGTTTTATTTTTATCTTTCCTTTCACTTCTATTTTTTGACAATATATTTATTACAGTATAGAAATGGCTAACAGACATCAACAGAATAGCATCTTCTACAAGAAGAACCGTCATTCCAGCTACTATCGTGAGTCATCCTATAAATCCAAGGCGTTCCAATGCCGACTTTGTTCACGTTATCACGCTCTCCGATCCTGCTACAAATTTCTGTCCATGAACACCGAAAAACGAATGCGCGCAGTGCTGATCCATAAGTACTGTTCTAATTGCCTAGCGCATAAGCATTCTAAAAGAACCTGCTTCAGCCAATCCGGATGCCATTATTGCACTGCTCCATATGCACGACCGTCTACGAATCAACAAATCTCAAGAAGCAGTGAAATCATCACTTTCGTCTTTAGTCATGCCCAATCATGTAACGCTCCTTCCTACGGCATAAGTCAGGATGGAACTTGATGGCAACATGGAATACTATCCAGAGCACTTCTTAATCCGTGCACTCCAACCAGCCGTATATCCGACAAACTTCTCCAACTTTCAACCACCATGTTTGGGGACGAGATATTTTGCTCCATTGTAATGACAGCGCGCTTTGATTTCTCCGTGAAAATCAGTCCGTTTGCACGAGTATCACATCTATCAATGCGCACTCCATTTAAATCCATAGACGTCTCCATCAAAAGAAACTTTCCTAACATGAGTTTGGCTGACGGTAATTTTCATGAGTCAGCCCCAATCACGTTAATCTTGGGAGCAGACCTCTATCCAAAAATTATCCAATCGGGATTCATGCCAAGTATTGGTGGTCTCCCCGTAGCTCAAAATACCGTTTTTGGTGGATATTTTCAGGGCCGTATGCAACGTAAATAATAACAACGAAAAATCCACGATATCCAAAAAATACCCCATCTTACCAACAAAGCCCAATCTAATATATTTTAAAATTAATGCAACGTACTATATTTATATATTAATTATTCTATTATATTTAAAAATTTAACAAATTATGAAAGGCGGCCGGCAATGTTTATGACAAACCTTACTTTAATTTTTAGTACTATTTTTTCTAAGTATTAAGAACAACTCATCTTCAACAAATTATTTTATTTGCCTATAGATGGCGTTTTCATATTGTATAATTTATCCGCAAAACAATGAATTGTCACTTGCTACAACAACAGAGGGCACTTCCTGTAGTGACCTCAGAATAATCTTTCTCTTTTTCATTATCCTTTAACCTGGTAAGACATACTTTTTGGAGGCACTCCTAATCCATAAAGTATATTAATCCACATCTTTAAGAATTCCTGAAATATATATATTATAACGAAATCCAAACATACATTCTTTTCATTACAAATATTTCATGCAAATTGGCTTTTCCTTCATCGGAGATACTTGGCAGCAAAAAACAACCAGCGAAAAACAACCAAATCATCAGTGTCAATAATAGAAAATCCCTAATTTCACAATAAGTATTGGATTAAGAAGCTTTAAATAACTATAAAAATAATATATACATAATATAGTTTTCACCAAATAAACAAGTATCGCCATTTCGATCTTTGTGAAGTGAAAAAAATGGATTATCACGTAGATCCAGAATCTTCCCTCAGGTGTGCCTACATGAAGAAACTAAAACAATTAATATTGATTCAGTTATAGATGGCTGTGGTCGTTCAAGACAAAGGCGATATCCTTTGCTGAAACTCGCCTTTTACAAATAAATACCTATTAAATTGTGTATTATACACATAATAAAATATTATTACTTATATATAATTTTATATAAATTAGGATAAGAAAGAAATTATTTAAAACATGGGGTCAATATTGCACTCAGTGTCAGTATTGCGACAGACACCAAGGCTGCGTATATTTTTCCAAAGTACTTTGGTTGGAAGAGAACAATTTAATTTTTGAAGTAATATCGTTTCTTAAACTGTCTTATTATTAAAATCGTATTATTTCTAGCATGCTTGTACAGAGACGATGCTTATTCCATTGACCGTACAGTTTATTTCTTTTTTAATTGCAAGCTTGACATCTGAGGTAAACCATGGACAACATTTATTCTGAACAGTAATTCTACGAAGGGGAACAAAATGGTCGAAAGCATTAAATACATTATAGACAAAGACATTTAACTTATCATCAACAGATTGACTAAACCAACAATCTTCCCAACGAATTTGTGACATATGATCAAACAACGAGAAATATTCAATGTAATTGAAGTCACCGTACGATACTGACATTGGACTGATATTAGAACTAACACGAAGATTTAAAGTACAGAAAAGTAGATCTGTTCAGATATAAAAAAGATCTGGTCAAATAGTAAAAGTAAAGAGTCATCAGAAATAATAAAAATGTCAAGTAGGCTGGGATTACATCTGGTGCAAACGAGTAGGAGAAACAGAATTAATAATTGTCATTCCAGAAGCGTTAACTTTGCCATAGAGTTTGTCCGATGCATTGTCCTTAGCAAGTAAGTTCACATTAAAATCACCACAGATAGCATAGAAGTCAAATCAGTAACACACTCATGTAGTTCACAGAAAAACGGATCGAGACTGTAACATTTATGAGGATTATAAACGCAAAAAACAAGCAATTTTGCATTATCAACAGAAATTTCAACATTAATGTATTCAATATCAGACCAACAGGACTTACTTACGAGTCGGGCACTGAGATAACAGCAGCTTTGGATCTTCTCCTATAATCACCAAAGCCATTGAGTACTCGTGCTCTGTCAAAGGAAGAGTAAAATATGACTATGACTGCGGTGTTGGTTTGTTGGGGGTTATGCTTTGTCCTAAAAATATCGCGGACTTGCGGCGACATGAGATCGATTGATCGACAAATTTGAATAAAGATGCTCTTCAAATTTTCCGACTCAGCATAAGGAATCCCAAATATAATGGCGTCAGAATAGAAATTTTTATCTTGATCTTTGCAAACAGACTCGTTCAGGTCCGCTTTGAGTAAATTAACTTCGCACGGTGAACAAAATGATGAAATTTTTGAACAAAACGCCATTTTTGTATTATTAAATTTTTTATTTTTTTTACTGTTACATACATAAAATACCCACTAAGAGTAATCTGTAACAATTTTTCTTATAACATTAACAGTTTAAGAGATATGAGCCTTCAAAGTTAGAAAAAAATTGCATTCCATAAAAAAATATATGAAAATACATATTGTAACATAACTAAAATATCCTTGCATATCCTCTCAAATCCTTAAAATTGTATTTAGGCTTTTACAAAATACACCTTCTGAAAAAAAGTAGCTTCCGGTTTGCTCCAGTTTACAAGAAAATTGTAGTGAAATATTACCATTTTCGTTAGAAATTTACTTATTTGATTTTAAGTGTTTAGTGTTTGATATTATAACTTAACACACACTAACTGCACAAAATTTATATTTACTCAATTTTTTGCAATAGTTTGAGGAAAAATATAAAAATACAAACATTCCATTAGTACATCCACATTTCGTAAAATTTTACGTCAAAACTTCCAATTTAAGAAATATTATGTACAGGTCATAATTTTATATCAATTAAACCTTCAGATATCCTTCACACACGCTAACTTTTTTCTAATCACAAACAATGTGGTAAAAAATAAAAAAAAATTCATAGTGATATCTTTCCCGGATTAGGAGAAATTACGTGTCAAAAATTACCTTTTTATTATTCTTATTTCATGCATTTGTGCTTTTTTTTTGTAAATTTATTCCAAGGACTACAAGCGATATCCTCTGTTCGCACTATATCTCTCCGATATCGTTCCCGGATTAGGAGAAATTACATGGCAAAAATTACAATTTTTCATACATTTGTTCGTTTTTTTGTAAATTTATACCCGATATCGTTTCCGGATTAGGAGAAATTCTCTTGGCAAATTTACCATTTTTCATACATTTGTTCCTTTTTTGTAAATTTATTCCAAGGACTGCAAGCGATATCCTTCATTCTCACTAACTTTTTTATAATCACAATCAATGTGATAAAAAATGAAAAATATATCATCCCGATATCGTTTCCGGATTAGGAGAAATTCTCTTGGCAAATTTACCATTTTTCATACATTTGTTCCTTTTTTGTAAATTTATTCCAAGGACTGCAAACGATACCCTCCCTTCATAACCACGAACTTATTTCAGACCACTATCAATGTGGTCAAAATAAAAAATAAATCATACTGATATCGGCGCCATATTTTAAAAAATCGCATGTCAAAAATGTCCACAAAATTCTCGAAGTTAAATTATTTTTACATAACTTTTGTGAATCAATAGAAGACATTTTGTAAAGCATAACTATACCCTGATATTTTTTTATTAAGTCAAAAAGAAATCAACGAAATCTACCGATTTATTTTGAAGTTATATAATTTTGTTCAAAACAAAGTGCTTTTTTGTTCACCGTGCGTCGCCTTTTAACTTTTTTAGCTCGACCAACTCAGCAACAATAATTTCAATTTTATTATTTAGTTGACATATGCAGTCATTTATAATTTTATTATCGCTCTCAATTTTTGTCGTTAATTTATTTTCAAGAGCAGAGAGTTCACGATGTCCGTCTGTCCGCCTGTCTGTCTGTTGAAATCCCTACTACTTAAAAAATTTAAGAGTTAGATAAATGAAACTTATAATTTAGATTATCGGTTCATTGGGACCTGTGATCTGACCATTTATATTCAAATAACTCATATAAAATTTACATCTAGAGATCAATTTTACTGTATACGTGCTTAGGTAAACCTTTTTGGTCAAATATATATTGGCTTCATGCTCAAATACGACTTGCGGTTTCCAAAAAAAAAAAAAAAATTCGGTACACCTACCAATTTGTAAATATGGGTATCAAACGAATGGAAATTCTTCATCTATTGAAAGTTTGTAAGTTTGCGGGTGAGAGCTTTTCATAGGCAATGGTTTTACTCTCGTAGGTTTGCCATTTTCTGCCGAGAGGTAGCGTGGTATAGAAAAATGTTTTTATGAAAAGATGTTGTAAGGCCCAGTCCAGGCTTGAAGCGGGGACCTTTCGACCAACGCACTAACCACTGAGCTACCGCGGCTACAAATATACATGTGAATAAAAAAGAAATGATGGCATAATGTCCACTGTTTTAACAATAAATATTAACGAGTTCCTATATAAGGTATGAGTTTTTTTCTTAAATCGACAACACTAATTTGTTTACTTTGTTTTAATTATAATAAATTAATTGATATGAAATATTGAATTAAAAATAAGTAACAAAAGGCATACTTATATATTGTATATGGCCAATAAGCAATAAATCTAAAATTTTAATGGAACAAAAACATCTGTTTTTGGTACTTCAAACTGAAAAGTACCATACTACACAAATATGAAATAAGTGTGTTCACGAAATATGATACAATTCTACAATACTGCTAATGTACATCGGCAACTGCTCCGTTTCGTGAATACCTTTAATATAAAAAAAATATTTGAATTATATTTTCTTGGTGCCATAGTTATTGACTTTTTTCCGAAAACATACACTTTTTGACCACTGTGCGACGGTGCCAATCATGTATGCAACCATCGTGCTTCTTCATGTTTTCAATAGAATTCACTTGATGATCTTTCACCCTTAATTTGTACAGATTATTTTGCAAAACAGCCACAGCTACAATGGTGCCCTTCTGAACGGTTCTGCAACGATTTTCCTTCGAATTCAATTATTATTCTTCACTGATAATGAGTTATGTGCAAAGTTTCTTTTTTCAAGTCACTGTTACTGACCGTTATTGCTACTTTTAAATAACAGTTAAATAACTGCCACAGTAGTTATTATTCGATTAAAAAGAACAATCTGTTATTTAAAAGTAGAAATAATAGTCTTTACTCAAACCTCAGTAGCAATCACGTGCTTGCCAGTTATTGAAGTATATGAATAACAGCTTCCTGAGTTTTCTATAACAGGGTGATATTTTTACCCTTGAATAACTGGCTGTTCTTTTTCATTCGAATAATAACTACAGTTATTGGTATTTGCCTGTTATCGCGAATACTCACAACAAAATATCAAAGTAACAATCACTACTACAGGAGCACTTTGCAGGGATGTCAATCCCGGACTATTTATCAATCCCGAAATTTAGGGACTGAAAAATTTGAATACCGGGATATCGGGATTATTCCCGGGATTTAAAAAAATAATAGCATATGCATAAAATAACCATATTTATGTTTGAATAATAAAGAATTATAATTCTTAAGGCTCAAACAAAACTCATATATTCAAATGCTGGTTAGGTATCCACGTAAGGTTAGGTACAATAAAATTTTTATTTTGAATGAACAATTAAATTTTTATTGGTTTTTTGTGGAAAACAATAGTTTATAAAAAAATAATAATAAAAAAAAAATAGGTCATAGTGGACACATTTTTTTAAAGTTATATGTGATTTTTAATTAATAACAATTTTAAAAATTAACTCAATTTAGAAACGTGGATTTATTTATGTAAACTCAATCGTTTGAGTGGATTTTATACCGTTAGTTTAATCGAATTCAGATTTTGTAAAAAGAATTATTCTCGATCAAATGGATTTTATATGGTTGAAATTTGTAGTACGCACAATTTCATTGTAATGAATGTGAAAAATGTTAGTTTTAGACCCAAATGAAGAAATGTTAGGGTGTTCAATTATATTTATTTAAGTATTTTGTTATTAATAAAGATTATAAAGGTTACATTCAGAAACAACGGTTCCAGTTTTAATGCTATTCGAACCCCCGATTTAATTCGCCAGCATAGTTGATAGTAAATCTTTCGACTGTCTTCAAAATAAAAATTAGTTTAATATACATAGGACCGTCATTATATTATAATTATTTACTATTTTTAAGTAATTTCTGTATTTCGAATCGAGAGATTACACTGTTCGGCTCAAAATTCTTCCTGTTTTCATTCATATCATTTCTATTTATTTTTAATGTACTGATTCGAACTGAGTTTTTAGTTTTTTCCCTATACGTAACGTTTTTGAGAAAAACGCATTTAATACTTTTTGCATTTTTCACTGCATTTTACTATCAAAATTTTATATGAAATGATTAGACAGATATTAAATTAAAATTAATACGGTTATAGCCAAGGAATAACTCAAGGAATGTTATGGCATTAAGTCCACTTGAATTGTTTATGGTTTGGTTAAAATAATCTCTTAAATTTCAAAAATTTAGAAAATAAGGGCAATTTATGGAATTATCGGAAAAGAATATTTAGTAAAAAATAAATGTTATATTTAAAATCATTGGTAATACCAGAGAGAATACCTATTTCACCATTGCTTTTTCTGTTGATTTTTACTTTTTCTGTTATATGCATTTAAAAAACTTAACTGTGAATTAAAATTTGTCTTTTAAATTAAGATAATGAATATATATTTATTAAAATATTTCTATAGAATTTTTATTCTGGAGATATTGCAACAGAATATATTGATGATGTGAATGAAATATATGGTCGATGCATTATTATAAGGTTTTAAATTATGTTATTTAAAAATAACGATTGAAATTAATTGATATTTTAAGGAAATAGTACAAAAAGTACCAAAACAGTGCGCATTAATATAGAACATTAAAACAGTATGTTTACAAACCCTTGTACTTTATAATTGTTATCATATATTTAGAAATAACAGTAAAATACTGCTATATTTAATATTTTTTTTAAATTAATAGTGAAAATATATTTATCTGAAAAATCAAAAAGGCACCGAAAAGTAATACAATTGTCGAAATGAGTAGAATCTATAGTAATTTTAATATTTTAAAATAATAAAACTAAGATTTCACAAATTCCTTTTTTTTTCAATTTTTAAATTTTAACCGGTTATTACAACAAAATCTTAAACGACAATCAAGATGACTTGTTCATGGACAATAACTATTTTAATTTTTATTCAATGGCTGTTTAGTCTTTTTATAAATTTTTTTTTTTTAAATGCAGTGAAAAATGCAAAAATAATAAATTCCCAAAAATTACGTATAGGGAAAAAACTAAAAACGCAGTTCGAATCAGCACATTAAAATAATGTAGAAATGGTATGAATAAAGACAAGAGGAACAAAAGTGTTAATTTTGCCGAACAGTAGTGTTATTAGACGAAAGTGACGTCATTTTTAACAATTGTGAATTGGTTAGAAGTCAAAAAGCATGTAATTCATTATTATTGACGTCAGTGTTTTAAGATTTTAGTCTATTAAATGTTAGATTTACTTTTTCACGAAATGTGTATAAAAACATTGAAAGACTTTTGAATAAACTATTAAAAAATTGATCTACTAGCGTTTTTTGTAATCCCGAAAATCCCGGGATTTAACGATGATCCCGGGATGAGTTTTTCGGGACTGATTTGACCCAAATCCCGGGATCCCGGGATTGACATCTCTAGTACTTTGGAATCAGGCTGTCAACGTTACTTTTGAGTAACGGTGAATAAATACTTGTTACCAAAATATCGGCACATGCTTATAGAATGCATTGAATTGACGGATCAACAGCACCTCTTTGATACAAATCTGCTCAGCTCGAACGCATCCGTTGATTATATTGATATGTCCACTACCCTATCCTTGTGATCGAATTTGGTATCAATCTGCCACATGTATTGACTCCGAAATATTTTCGTGAAGTATATCGAAAAAATTTCGTTGCATCCCGAGACAAAATGTTTGTCATTTTCCTGGAATATTTCAGGCATATTTCCGGAAAACGCACAGCTAATAAGAATATTTTGGGAAGTGTATAGCAGGTTGTAAATTTTTGTGGAATTTTTATGGCAGATTCACGCCATATTTGGGGAACGGGAAGAAAACTGAAAGCTTTTGATACAAACTCCGCCTTGTCTGTTTCAAATATGTCAAGGAAATGTTTCTGAACTGTCTCGACCCTGCCAAAAATTTTGTCGGGGGATATATCAATCTGTTGCAGATTTACTCAGCCAAAAAGAGTGTTTTTTCGAATTCGCTATCGTTAACTACCGGTCATATTCTCGTGTTTTTTTCTTCTTCAGGAAATCCTTATATTACTTGTAGTCCTCAATGTGACCTTTATTCTTGAAGAAAAAATTATATTTTACTGCTCTGCAGTCCTTGAATCTTCAGTACTGCCGTGTCTTCCGAGTTCCGCTTATACACCCGTTTAGCTTCTTCTATCAACTCCCTTCTCACAAAGCTCATAGGAAGCAGGCAAACTCCTTCATAACATGGCTACCGTCCATGAATCGCTCCCATTATTGTTAACTGCTTTATATACCACATTAACTCGTTGATATGCTCCTCCATCTTGTCGTCGTCATGGAGTTGCATTTTTCATATTGACTTCATGACAAAAACGCGGCTACTCATCGATGACTTCTCGTAAAATTCCTTCAAAATGGTACAATATTCTTTTGCTGTGACTGCGCACTTCAAATGAATTAACTGTTCATCATCCACCTAGCTCTAGCTTCTCCAACCTTCTTGGTCCAATTTGCATCAGGTTGCGCTGGTTTTGGTGGCCCCGTATCCCAAAGATACTCTTTGTTTAAAAGCAGCTACATTTTCACCTTCCAGGTCGCACAACAATAATATAATAGTTTGGCGCTACAGTCCTATAAGAACTTAGACCGAGCTCTCTCACCACTTTGAGCTGTGCGTGTAATATTGTACTCAAAGTGGTGGGACCTACAGTTTATTGCCGGCTCCGAACGACGGGAGAGAGCTCTTCATAGGCAATGTTTTACTCTCGTAGCTTTGCCATTTGCGAGAGGTAGCTCGGTATAGAAAATGTTGTTAGCCCCAGCCCAGACTTGAACCAGGGACCTTTCGGCTCACTGTCCAACGCACTAGCATTGAGCTACCGACGCTACCAGGTCGCACAATGGTTGCGATTAAATTTTGTTACCATTGTTTTAAAATCTTCCTTCGACATCTTGAAACTTATAGCCCAAACCTATATGAATTATGAATATCCAATGAATTCAAAATGCCTTGTACAGAGTTTAAACGTTTTATTGAAGTAAGAAAATGAAAATTTGCTGAAATCATAAAAACACAAAGATAAATATGTTAAAACTAAATTTCGAAAAACGAACAAGTAAAGTAGTTATTAATACAGTAATTTTTGTTTGTTTAATTCAACAAAAAAAATGTGAAAAAGTTTTAATGTTATCAAACGAAATTGGGAGGAAATGTCATCGTGCTGGCTGCAACGGATTTAAAAAAAGAATGAAGCTGGTGAAGAAATTCAAGGATCTCTGATTCCAAAGCTCTTTTTTTAAATTATATCAATTAATTTAGTTTTACTTCATAATAAAAAAATAATATAATTAGCTAATTAAATTTTGTTTCATTTTAGCAGTTAGAGGCGTTTTCTTAATGTAAATCGGTTATAAATACAACTGAAACATGTTCTATCGGTTCAAGTATCTGCCGGTTGGAGAAAATTTAAATGACAAACAAATATAACAATTGATAGTGAAATAGAATTTTGAGCCAACTGTCGATTAAAGTGGATTTTATTATTTAACTAGATATTGTGAAAACGACCCTTAGTGTGAAATTTGAAGTTTTCGGTTTCCGTGGGATATGAATATGTTTTAATACAAAATAGTTTGGATACGACCAATCTCTTATTTTTACGCAATGTTTACACCTTTTTTTAAAGTTAATTGTACAATTCAAACGAAATTGAAAATTCATACGTTTACAATAACAAAAAAATTTGAATTGTAAGTACTCAATACAACTTACTGCTTAGAAATACTCAATGCCATCAAAACATTTATGAATAACATTTAAAAATAAAAAAAATCAACAAATTACATGTAAATATTAGTATGGTTTGAACAACAAAAAAGATAAACATTTAATTTATACACAAAATTTAACAAATAAAACCCCCCATACTATGAAAATGTATAGTAAATTTTGTTAGTGTACCTTGGTTATCATCATTAGATTAGCTGCCGCAGTGACTGCAAAACAAAATGCAACGCAAAGCAATAATAAACCAACGATTATGCCTTCAGCGCTGGAGTCAAATTGCGAGATTGCCATAATAAATCCACAATATCCAGAACTTGAAACACCGATTGCTTGAAAGACCGAAAATAGCGTTTGGAAGAAGTACACGAAGAAAAATACCATAAAGTTAAAGCTAGAGTCATTTCGAAATGCTTTATATGCTGGACGGAACCTAAAAAAAAATAATATATATTAATGAAGTATCGCTCTCAGAGGATATAAATACAGCCATATAATGTATCTCGAAAATCGAGGAATAAGGGAAAAGTATTTTCTGATTTAAATTTATTGATAGATATATATATATATATATATATATATATATATATATATATATATATATATATATATATATATATATATATATATATATATAGATATATAGATATATATATATATAGATAGATATATATAGATATATAGATAGATAGATATATATATATATATTTATATATATATATATATATATAT